>JARVLU010001196.1:27524965-27536902 GCA_031762415.1 Simpsonichthys santanae | reverse complement strand
AGATGAAGAACGAAAAATAGAAAGAGGGAGAGGTGGGGGGGGGGGAGCGCGTGCGCCGATTCAAGGTGAGTTGGAGCGTGTCGTAGCGTAGTGGAGCCGCAGTATCATGCGCACTGACTGCTCTTTAAATAAGCTGGGCCCCCCACGTGCGCCATCGTCACCGCAACAAGCAACGCACGCCGCCGACATGTCCGCTGTTTGGCGCGCGCAGCTGCGGGTTTGCTGCAAATCTGGAATAGAGGATGAGGAAAGGGGAGGGGGTGGGAGGTTGATGGATGCTGGCGGAGGTGCGTGACTCATCCCGCAGCCTCTCCAAAAATGTCATGTCGCTGGACTGAAAACGCGCGCGCTGCTCCCAGAGCCGAGTCCGGCTCGGTGTGGATGGGTGTGGCGACACGCGCTGTGGTTCTCCTGCATGCGTTTTTATTTTTTTGCCTCGTTAGCTCCATAGGATATGCAGCGCCATCACGCACTGCGCACACATGTTCCCCCCACCACCCCAGACGCTCCATGACACTCTCAGAGAAGCCTATCTCCCCCCACCGCACGCCCCAGGTCTCAGACAGCCCTCCTTTCATCTCTCTCCCCACAGGACGCGTTCATCCCTGTCGTTAAACGCAACCAGAAAGCATGACGTCACCGGCCACCTTTAACACCTGAGCTCAGAGGTTTCACGTCTGTCCTCCAGGTTTGCCGAAACATCACTGACCAAAAATTATTTACTTTTCACAATAAACAAAAATTGAATGTTTCAAATTAAATCTGAGACATTTCAGAATAAAATGAAGAAATTAAAGGCTTTCCTTGAGAGAATAAAATCCATCATATACATACCCACCATGAGGTAGCTCATTTTAACAGCTAATAAAATATGCAATTAAAGCCCTTGGAATGTGCATTTGTGATGATGCTCAACTGCCATTCAGCTCAATAGTTGTATAGGCTACTCTCAGTTCAAATCATTTTAGGTTAGCTGGAGTTCAATAGTTATTGTGGCCATCTTGAACTGGGTTGACTTCAAAAGGTGTAGACGTGAATAAATAAAAAAATACTTATTTTAGAATTTGATTAAAACTGATCCAGTGGTTCATGAAATATTTTGCTAACAGACCAACAAGGTTATGCCAACAGTTGCAAAAGGGTAAAAGTAGCAAAAAACATAACTGAAAAGAGAAAATGAAATAAACTAAAGATAAGTGTAACATTAAGTTAGCTAAAAACCTAGCAGTGTCAAAAGACTTGCTAGAAGTTACAGTTAAAAAGGAGAGGTAACGCTAAAATAAGCAAAAGTTTAGCTAAAAGCCAAAGTATCAAAAGACTTAAGAGGCTAAAGTAGCAAAAGGCCAACTGCAAGTTAAATTTGGTAAAATTACAAAAATTATAATTAAAGTTGAAGCAAAGTGCTAGTTAAAAGCTTAAAGTGTCCAAAGACCTAAAGATAGCAAAACAATAGTATTGAGATGAGACGTCCCTGATTTCTGGGGACAGTCCCCGTTTTGAACGACCTGTCCTCGGCTAAAGCTGTCTCCGAGAATGTCCCAGATTTTAGTGTTTTATGAATGAGGGGGGAAAAGTTGCGTGTTGACTGTTTTTACAGTAGCCGGGTAGAAAGCATGAATATTTTGCGTGCAACAACAGCTATTACTGTAGCTGTTAACATTACAGCCAGAGAAGAAGAAGAAGAGCTGAACGCACAGCCTTTAAAACAGAAGAAGAAGAGAAATATTACATATTTGTGAGTGGTAAAAGTATGTGAAACTTTGCTTCCAGTACCTGGTGGGACCCCACTGTTCAGCAACAACTAAAACTAAACCTTTCCAGTAACTGTTGATCAGTCCTGCTCACAGACTTGGAGGAATTTCAGTCCATTCCTCTGTAAGAACAGCTTCAACTCTGGATGTTGGTGGTTTCCTCACATATAACTGCTGCTTCAGGTCCTTCCACAACTTTTGGATTGGATTAAGTTCAGGACTTTAACTTGGCTATGTTAGGGTGTGTGCGGGAGAAGTGGAGCGTGCTTTATTCACACAAGGGGAGCTGTTGGTCAGGCCACTTCTTGTTGTGCCATGCTCTGTAAAATAGCTAGTGAATTGTTTACTTATGTAGGTAACAACCCATTAAAATACACCAGAATGCAGGAAATGACATATTCTTTATTCAAAAATTTCTGGCTAGCAAGAAGGTTAAAAGGTCGAAAGATTAGCTAAATGCTTAAAATGGCAAAAGGTTAGCTAAAGTCTATGCTAACTAATAGTTAAAATATTCAAAAACTGGCTAGAAGCTAAAAGTAGAAAAGCAGCAGCTAAAAGCTAAAAGAAGAGCATCTCTGGTGAAGCAACTGTTGAAGAAATTCCCAGTAGACAAGATTAATGATGAGATTTGTTCAAATATGTCAAAATAATGCAGAACAAATCTCGTATTTTTATGAGAAAAATGTACTAAATTTTCAAAATATCAAAAGTCATGACCAGAATAAGCTGAATGTTTTGATATCTGAACAGCTAAAAAAGCTCAAACAGACTTGGACTGCATAAAATAAAAATCAGTATAACAGTGGTGTTGGTGCTGACTCTACATTCACACAACAGCATAGTCCATTTTCTAACTTTTGCTTTTATTTTGAACTTCCCTGCCTTCACAGTGTCAGAGTTGAGTCCCAGAGCTCGATTATAGAAGAGGACAGAAGGAAGAAGAACGGTCTCTAAACTTTGAATATGAAGTGTAAAATGTGCTGGATTACTTAATTTATCTTTAAAAAGAGGACCTTTTGAAAGAGGATCAGGGCTAAAAAATATATATTTATTTAATTCTGACTTTTTTTTTCTTTAAGAATTCTGAGAAAAAAAATGTTAAAATTTTGAGATAAGAGAAGAGAGAAGAGAATTGCACCATGGCACTAATCCTCCTCCATATATTATCGAAGGGAAACGTCAAAACAATTTATTTAAATTTCTCACAATTCTAAGAAAAAAATCTGCCCTTTTTTTTTTTTTTTTGCAGAATTATGTGATTTAAGTAAGAATATTGAGAAACATGTTAATATTCTACAATTAAAATCAGAATTTTAATTTTAACCTTAATTTTTTTAAGTCAAATTTTAGATTTTTTTTTCTCACAATTTTGAGATTCTCAGACTGAAGTCACAAATTTGTGATTAATGTGAATTTAATGTTAGACTTGTGACTCTAATCTCAGAATTCTTTAGAAAAAAGCTTAAACGTTTTGTGATAGTAATTATAAAGTGTTTTTTTTTTGTCCCTCACCATGACCCAGTCTTCTGTAAACTATAACATAAAAAAGAGGTACTTGTATTGTTTTACCTCCATTTTAAGTTAATTTTATTTCAAACTAATAAAAAATAATCTTGTTTTCTCCACCAGTAAAGCTGGTCTTGGTCATGCTCAGGACTAGTCGACTCACTGAGGTCAATCAAATGTTTGTCTACAACAGGTAAGATATTGACTATTCACAATCTTAACAAAGGATCCCACCTTAAAAGATCTTAGCTATCCTTTAAGCATAAATTAATTAATTGCAGTGTGTAGAATTTCTGACAAACGTTTGGCGGAGTCAGAGTTTAATCTGTCATGCGCTCTGCCAAAAATACCAGCCTGAAAACTCACAAAGGTTTGTCTTTGAGCGCGCGGCTCGGTTATTTTTAGTGTTGTCATCCAGAGGGATCCTCTCCGTCTGTCACCTCAGCCAACAGGCAGGTTTTGTTGTCTGCGCTGACGTTTCCTTCTCTTTTATTGTGCAGTTCGTGGCGTCAGAGATCCATATCTATAAACTGAGAAAAGCCATGCTCATCAGAGCGTGTGCGACTCTGGTCCTGAGTGCCTCCACAGAGGGAGATGCTTTAGTGACAGAGACGTATGGATGTGTACACTGAGGGCCCCATCCTGCATCAGTCAGTTGGCCTGCAGCGTCCTGATCCACACACCGCCAGGCCAACGACGCTCTGCTGCAGGCCTGTTTATGAGCTCCACAAACGTCCCACCTGCTAGAGGAAGAGTTCACGCTGGTGACCAGCAGTGGTCAGCATTGCATTGCTCCATATGTGTGTGACGTGTAACGTGTCCATCATATGAACTATCCCTTTAAGAATCACCTCAGGACTTTATATGTCTGGTGCTTGTGTTTTTGCTTGTCTGTTAGCAAAATACTCCGTAAGAGGGTTTGAAAGTTGAAGAAGGTCAACACTGGATTTACGTCAGTTTGATTCAATTTGGTTCAAGATGGCCGCCACAGGCAACTGACGTTTTATAAAACTGACAACAGTGTCTCTAACTCAGTCATTACACGTGTTGACAACATGGTGTGGTGGTAGCTGAGAGTGAGCCCCAACCCATAATCTGAGAGCTAATGCATTTTGCCATACTGTCTGCAGTGTGTTAGCAAAATATCTCACGATTCATTGGATGAATTTTAATGAAACTTTCAGGAAATAATCATTGAATGTACTTTTACAACTTAAAGATGGCCGCCACAGCCAATTGATCTTAGAAAACACAAATATTTGCTACAAATCAGTCATTTTTACAGAGGTTGTGCTAAATTATGGTGTGGTAGAAGCTGCATGAAATCTTTATTTAAAACTGGTATTTGCCTGTTTGTCTGTCAACAAAATATCTCCTGAACCACTGGGTGGATTTTAACAAAACTCTTGTAGGTTTATCGTAGGATGCACATCTGCATCTGTTTAACTTTTGGAGTCAAGCCAATCCAAGATGGCTGCCAGAACTAATCGAAATTAACCAGCACTTAAATGGCTACAAGTCAGTCAATTTTACAGCTAGTGAGCTCAGATTTGGTGTGGTAGTAGCTGAGAGTCATTAACACTCTCAGTTTAATATTGTGCATAATTCAAGTTAGCCCAAAACAGCTTTGTCATTTCTAACTACAAAATTATTTTATTGTAAAACACTGACATGGAAGGTGGCAGGAGATACTTTTTTAATTTTTTTTGTTGTTTTTAATCGTTTTGCTCCTCAGTTTGAAATGAAAACATCAAACCGATTCGGAAACCTCGGGTCCTCGTCATGGCTGCACGTCTGCATGTGCAGCTTTGCCGCCAAAAATAAAGCTTCCTGACAGAGAGTCTAATTAAAACACATTTTAAACAGCAAACACCAGTTTCTTTTTTCAAGTTTTTTTTTTTTTTTAGTTTTTTTTTTTTTTTTTTTTTCTCACTCCAAACACTGAGAAAATTAGGAAACACTCCAAAGCCCTTCTGCTGGCGGTGAAATCAATGAGCCTCTAAACATCTTTCCCTCCTGCGCATTGCGTCGTCTTTCAGCTCATTTGTGAAATCTATAAATACTGCGGAGCTAAAAGAGCTCCAGAGGCAGCGCCTGCGAACGGTTCCACTCTTCGTCTGTTGGCTGTGCGTAAAGACACCGGCCCTGTGAATGTAAAGAGTTTGCCGCTTTGTGTTGGTGTGTGTATGTGATGGGGGGGTGGTGGTGGTAATAATCTGTGTGGGGCTCTGTAAGTGAGAATGAGGGAAAAACACATCTAGATTCAGTGTTTTTGAAAGTTCATCTTCCTGAAGCCAAGAGAAGAACTTCTGGCATCTGTTCCTATTACATCACCAAAAAAAAGTTCAAACGTATCATGTGGACAGTTTCTTAACATTTTGTCTTTCATCTGAAGGACTTCATCAGTCTGAGGCCTGTCAACAGGATCTGTCGTATTAAGTAGCACCTTGTTGATGTGTTTCAAACCAGTCTGCTGTGAAATTCCCATACATCTGGCTTGACACATGCAAAACGGAGAACCATCAGTCTAAACCAATCGATCATCGGTGCATAACAATTAAATGTTAGAGGCAAAATGGCCTCTTACTACTCACCGAACCAGCATGAGGACAACCGGGACAAAGTGGTTAAAAAGAGTATCCAGTCATCCAGGTAAATAAATCACAAACGGTTAAATCATGTCATCTGGACAGTTAACGTGTCATTTTTCATCCGAAGACTGTAATCGACTGGTTTGGACTGATTGTCCTCCATTTTGCATGTGTCAAGCCAGTTTTCTGGGAATTCCACAGCAGACTGGTTTGAAACACCCCAACAAGGTGCTATTTAATACGACAGATACTGTTGGCAGGCCTCAGACTGATGAAGTACTTCGGATGAAAGACGAAACGTTTCATCCAAAAAATAATAATAAACTGTCCAGATGACACGATTTAACTTTTTTGTGATTCATTTGCCTGGATGATTGAGCGGACTTTAATTATTTTTCATTTTATTACAGATTTTCACGTGCAACAGCTCCAATTCCAATTTGCTGTGCAATTATTCAGTCCTGTGATGTTTCAAATAGAGTTTAGAAGCGGCATTAAAAATGCAGCTCCTCGCAGCCCGCTTTTATTTTTAGACTCTTAACGACAGACGGAGTCTGAGTTTTCAGCCTATATTCAAAGCCATCCATGCCTTTGTGAGCTCCAGACTTGATTATTGTAACGCTTTATACGTTGGAATTAATCAATCTTCTATCTCCCGTTTACAACTTATACAGAATTCTGCCGCCCGTTTTTTGACCAACACACAAAAATATGAACACATCACTCCTGTCCTGTCCTCTCTGCACTGGCTCCCGGTTCATTCCATGATACAGTTCAAGCTGCTGCTGTTTGTTTTTAAAGCTAATGGACTTGCACCTCTCTACATCTCTGAACTTTTGAAAGTCCACCAGCCTGGCAGAGCTTTACGATCTGCCAATCAACACCTGCTAGAGGTGCCTCGCTCAAGGTACAAGCAATGGGGAGACCGGTCCTTTTCTGTTGCCGGCCCAAAAGCCTGGAATAGTCTCACCTCTGATCTGACAATGTTCAAAACCAGACTGAAGACCCACTTGTTTAAAAAAGCTTAGTCTGTAACTTTTATTACTTTTGGTATTTTAGTATTTAGTATTTTATTTCCACTGCCTCCTTTCATTGCTGCTGTGCTTTTATTTTTCACTGTCTTATTGTACCAGTTTTTATCGCGTCTATCCTGTTAAGCACCTTGGTCAATGCAAGGCATTGTAGGAAGGTACTATACAAATCAAGTTTATTGTTATTATTATTACATTCATGCAGCCTGTTCCAGTTTGTCAATGACTTGTAAAAATTATGGATTTGTTTTTATTACTTCATGGCACAAAACAGAATAACTCAACTACTTTTTATATACAGTATTTTGTCATTCAAGCATTGGGTTTTGCAAACTGTCAGTTTGGGTGCTGCATGGAAACCTCACTGTTGTGGCAAAAATCGGAAACAAAACGAGCAAAAATCCCAGTTTAGGGATCATTTTGCCTTCATGATTAAGCATGTCAACCAAATATCCCGCAGAAAATGTGGGCCATAAAGATGAGGTCTCGGCCTTCACCAGATGATCCTGACCTTCAGTTCGAACATGCTCAGATATGTAATCCATATATGAAGATAACTCAGTCTCAAAAGTAGTCACACAATGAGATTTGCTGCGTACAATCAGATCCACAAGTGCACCACAAGTTTTACACATGTACAGTTTTTCAAATGTACGCATTTCAATTTTTACAAGTAGGTATATTCTCCAGAAACAAATGATCAAACACACGTGCACAAATCACCTGCTGTGGACGAATCAGTCAACAAGTGTGCACGGATCAGAGTGTCTGTGAATGAGACTTTAGCGACTTTCTTACATCTTCATGTTCACAAAGGTGATGCTCAGAGCTTGTTTTGTAAACTGATGCTGGAACACATATAGTGGGTGGGCCGACTGATGGGGGAAGGGGATAGGTGGGCGGGGGTCCTCCCCCAGAAAATTTTGAAGAAAAGATGCATTTGCCTGCATTTTGGTGTATCTATGTTTAACATGCATATTTTCTAGCATATAAGTCACTTTTTTTTTTGCATAGATTTGTCAGTGCTGTGACTTATAAGTTTTTTTTCCATATTCATAATGCAATTTTTGACTGATGCTTTAAATTTCAAAGAACTGCAACAGCTAGTCCTCTTGTGTCCACTCGCTTCACTCAGCTGGTGCAGGCGGAGGAACGCTGGAGAGCTAGCAGCTCTGAATGTGATGGATGGATGGATGGATGGATGGATGGATGGATGGATGGATGGATGGATGGAGCCACACTGCCCAGGTGAAATTAACCTGTTTTGACCATTAAATAAATGCATAATAAACACGACTGGTCAGAGGTGACGCATAATAAATGTGACTTATATTAAGAAGCTTGTGAGTGGCTGTTGTGTTTAAAATTAGTGTTTATGTTTTTTCTTCATTTTATAAAGGTTCATGCTCAATAAGCATAAGCTTTGAGCTGTGCTAAGAACTGCTGGGGTTGGAGTTGTTCAAATTAATACATAGGGTTATGAAATAAATAACAAAATAAATTCATGCTTCATCAAATAGTTGCGTAAGTTCAGTTTGGAGTAATAATAGGCCTATGTGTATCACTAAGATAAGCTCACATGGGCAAAAAAAAAAAAACGTCGATTTATTCAGGAAAAGTTTCAAGTGGATTACTTTACGTCATCAAATTATACAGAGCAACAATTATAAAAGATTTGGTGAACTCTGAAAATTGTATAATGCAAAATATGGACAGGCTATAAAATTATCTTAAACATAACTCTTGTTGTTTAATGATATTTAATAATTTATAGTAGTTTATAATTTTCCTTATTTTCTTATTTGTATTGTTTGAAAAACCATGTTCACATATTTTGTATGATGTCCTACTGTTATTTTCTTTTGTTTTATTAGCTCAGACTAAATGAGGCCACTGCATCAGCATACTCTTGAGTTTAAAATAAATAAATCAGTTTGTCTTGAATTCTTTATGCGGCTTTGATTTGAATGCACTGCTTTTTTTAGGTTTACCTGACACATTATGCGTATTTGCACAAAGTATCAGTATCGGTATCGATACCACCGGTGCTCGCATTGATTTTACCTGGTATTGAACATCACTACCAGTGGCTGGTGAGGAAACAGTTTGTGACTCCTCAGACTGATGAAGCCCTTTGGAAGAAGAGCGAAACGTCTCTCTCTAAAAAAATAAATAAATAAATAAATTAAAAAAAAAAACTTCCTGACTGCATGTTGTATTTTCAATTTAGATATTCAATATAAGTTTTGTTTGTTCAAGGTATAGTCATATTTGTTCATAACTTTATTATTAGTAAGCCTGAGAGTTACCGGAGCCAAGCAAACAGTTACCAGAACCAATCCTGTCAAGATAAGAGCGTTCCCAGATCCTGTTCTGGCAGGATCTGGCTCAATTTAAGCCCTGCATGCTGCGTTCAAGGCTTGGGGAAAAGCCGGGATATCTGAATCTTGTCAGATTTACTGAGTTATTGGGAAAAGGAACATTTTTACTTTGGCACAGCAACTCCTAAACTCTATACCTGTACAGGTGAAGGAAGTGGAACGACTGTCATCAAAGAGCCTCCACACGACAGACGTTTTGTGTCAAAACCAGCTGAGACAACGTGGATCAGCTGGTTTCTATGAACAACAGTGTATTCGGACAATGGAGACCAATATGACGTGAGACTAAGGAGGAATAATATTTGTGTTCGGCTTGTTTCAGACCTAGATCTCCCCACATGTGATCACACGTGAATACGACGACAGCAAGAGGCCTTTTGAGACGAGAGCGGATGCTCTGTTTGTTCCTTAGGCCTCTCCATCCCGTTGTCAGCTCTGGAGATAGCCGCTCCTTCAACTTCCTCCACGTTCTGATTAGCACTGCAGCTTTTCAGAGCCGAAGCCAAATTCTGCAACACGCTGAATAAAAACCACACCGAAAAGCAACGGAGAATTCCCTCAGTGGTTGGTTTTAGTGCGGCTGACAATAAGACGTCTGCAGAAGAGCAATAAGCAGCAGGAATTTTGCGAGGAGAAGACGTCTCGCTTCATGAGCGGACTAAAAATAGCTAAGAGGAGGGAGAGGGGGGCGCTTTATGAGACTGTAGCATGAGGTTGCCTTTTTTATTTTATTTTACAGACTAAGCAGAAGAAATGCATACCAAATATTTAAACTAAAATCTAAACTAAGAAGAGTCGAAGTTGCAATGTTTATGGTCATTAACGTCGTCGTACACGATCTCATGCAATATAGAAAAATCTTGCGGCATGTGTTGAGTGACTCTCAGCTACATCCATGCCAAACTTTAGCTCAGTGCCTGTAAAACTGACTGCCTTATAAACATTTCTGAGTTGGCTAATGTTTATTAGCTCTGGCAGCCATCTTGAATTATGGCTGACTCCAAAAGTTGATCAGCCGTAGACGTACATCTGGTGAATTCTTTCGGAGAGTTTCATTAAAGCCCTATCTGGTGGTTTGTGACATATAAACTTATATTAAACTATTTATTTCCAAATTTATGACTTGTATGTGACCCAGGCGGCAACATGAGTGGGGATGAGTTCAGTCCATTAAAACACCGTCCAGCGATCCCTGAAACTAAAACAGCTAATCTTCCTGATCCACCTTTAGATCTACAGTAAGTTTTTCTAACAGGTGTGTCCTCAGAAACAATCCTTTAATAGAGTGAATGTTTATGAAGCATTCACTCTATTGTGATACGTTTGTCATGTTTTTCAGAGTGATTCTCGTTCCACAGATTTTGTGCTTCAACAAATCATAAATCAAGACGTTCAGCTCTTTCAGGACAATCCTGCTGACTTTTGGTATTGTTGCAACTTTAGCTTTTTGAAATATTTAGCCTTTTCTGCCACTTTTTTCATATAAAATGATGTGAGCTCATTTTATATCATTCAAATCTTTAGATCTGTTTATGGCCATTTACAGCTCCTTTCACAGTTTGTTGTGCTTCTGTATCTTTCAGCGTTTTTGTGCAAATTTAACCTTTTTTTCCAGCTAGTTTCAGCTGATTTCTTTTCAGCTGTTGTGTTTAGTGCTCCTTTCTGCTTATTTCTGCATTAATTTTTTCCCTACCATTTCAGCTACTATTTAGCTGTTTTGTGCTAATTTTAGCAGCTAATTACTTTTGGCACTCATTTCAACTTTTTTCAGCCCAATTCAACAAAAAATGTGCTCTTTCCACTTCCTTCTGGTAATTTCAGCTTCTTTCTGCCTTTTTTTAGCTACTTTTCAACTGTTTTATTTAAATTTTTTGCTCAGCCTTTTTTTTAGATAGTTACCACTTCTTGTGCTCATTTCTGCTTTTGTCAGCAAACATGTTCTTTCTGCTTTCTTCTGCTAATTTAAGCTTGTTCTAACTTTTTAGCAGTTTTTAGCTAATTTCCGCAGTTTTCAGACAAATTCAAGTTTTTTTGTGGTAATTTCTGCTACTTTCAGGCTAACATTTACACTAATTTCAGCATGTTCTAGTTTAAGCTTTTTTCTGCTTGTTGCCACTATTCAACTACTGTTTTTTTTTTTTTTTTTTTGCTAATTTTAGCCTTTTCAGCTAATACCACCTTTTTTAACTAATTTCATCTTGTTCCACTTCATTCTCATAGCTTAGCTTAAGCTTCTTTCTGTCTTTTCAGCAATGTTTCAGCTATTTTTGCCAGTTTCAAATTTTTCAGCTAATTTCCTAATTTTTTGTCCATTTCTGCTCATTTAAACCTATTCAGCAAATTCTTCTGCTACTTTAGGCTAGTTCTTCATTTAAGCGACATTTCAGCATTTCTTTTAGCCAATTTCAGCTGTTTTTCAACAAGTACTTCTGTACTAAGCATTCACACTGCATTTTCTTCAGGAAATGCTATTTCTCTGGATCACATTTCTCTGTGGGAGCTACCATAGCATCAAGAAATAAATTCCTTGTTTTTTTATTTGTTTTTTTTTTATTCCTTTTTTAATATAGGAATGGAATTCCTGATGGCATCAATCCAGATTAATACAATTTGCGTTTTAATTCTTAAAAAAAAAAAAAAAAAAAAAAAAAAAAATTTAATTTTTTGCCAGGTAAGG
>JARVLU010001196.1:27508660-27519557 GCA_031762415.1 Simpsonichthys santanae | reverse complement strand
TATAAAATATTTATCCTACACAACTAAAAACATATATACATATATTTCAAAATATTTTTATTTTATTATTTCATTTTTATTATTATTATATTTTTTAAGTCTTCAATGTAAAATGGTGAATAGCTCCAGAAGTTCCAGTGGGGCGACGCCCTAGCGCCCCCTATTGGCCGCCCCTGCTCCTTTCAATCTTATCAAGACACTCAAAGCACTTTACAATAATCTGTGCCTCATTCATACAGCACTCTACTAGATCTCTACAAAGACATCAGAGCTTTATCACATTCATGCACTGATGAGACACACATCTGAGGCATCCAGGCTTTGATGTCCTCCAGACATGAAAACAGAGGAGCCAGAGAGTTAGAGTCCGTTTTCTTTAGCAGGACATATACAGTATCTGCGTATAATCTGCGTAACAATGAAATGAGATCCCATATTTTCCAAAAAATTGAGCCAAGAGGGAGCAGGTACAGCGTGAAGAGGAGGGGGCCTAAGACTGAGCCTTGTGGAACCCCACACAAGAGAGGAGTAGAGAACACATGGTCACCAAGGCGGACACAGAAAGTACGCTCTACTATAATCCAGTCCAGCGCTGCACCACTGACACCACCCCTCCCCCCATGCTTCAAACGACCAAGTAAATGTTATGGTCCATGGTGTCAAAAGCAGCTGATAAGTCTAAAAGCAGGACAACACAGTCACCAGAGTCCATTGCTAAAAATATGTAATTGAAAACCTTTAAAAGAGCAAACTCTGTACTGTGCAGGGATTTAAAACCAGACTGAAAACCTCCAGAATGTTCTTTCAAACATGCTGATAGTTGGTTGTACACCACCTTCTCGAGAATTTTTGAAAGAAATGGCGGTTTGGAATCTATAATCTGCATCTTCAGATTTTCCTGCACACCTTGAAGGCATCGCTCCACGGTAACTTCCTGTTCCTCTGTGCAGGTAAAGCCACCGTGAACGCTCCGTGGGACGCCACGGCGGTCCCTGACGCCTCTCGGCCCGTCCGCCTCGTCTTCGTCCTGGTGGTCCACGGCCGAGCGTCCCGGCAGCTGCAGCGCCTCTTCAAGGCCGTGTACCACACCTCGCACTACTTCTACATCCATGTGGACCAGGTGGGGTTGAACCTCTCGTCTGTCATCTCAGAACAGAAACGACTTCTGTTCTTGTCATTATCATAAAATATATATATATATTTATTAGTTAGTTTTTATGATAAAATCAGAGTTTTACGGACCTTCTGATCCTCCGTGAGTCTGGTTGTAATCCCACAGGAAGTGGTTTATAAAGGTGTAACCCTGCTTTCTGTTGAATGCCCCACCCCCCACCCCAGAGGTCCGACTATCTCCACAGAGAGGTTCTGTCTCTGGCGGCTCGGTTTGAGAACGTCAGAGTGACTTCCTGGAGGATGGCCACCATTTGGGGCGGAGCCAGCCTCTTGAGCATGTACCTGCGCAGCATGGAGGACCTCCTCCTGATGGACGACTGGTCCTGGGACTTCTTCATCAACCTGAGCGCCGCCGACTACCCCCTCAGGTAAACCACAACCTGGTCCTGGAGCAGATCCTGATGGAACTGGATCTGATGTTTAAAGTGTAAAAGTTTAGTTTAAAAAAGTTAGAAAATATAAAATGTAAACCTTTATTTGTTTATTTATTGGAATATATTTTGTGAAAGCAAACAAACTGACCATGTTTCTCTAAATGCTTGTAAACACTAACTTCCAATTAAATAAATAAATCAATAAACAAAGAAACAGCAGGAGGGCAGGACAGAAGGAGGACAGGACAGAAGGAGGACAGGACAGCAGGAGGACAGGACTGAAGGACAGGACAGCAGGAGGACAGTACACACTGGTCACTGCGTCCACCAGCTAAAGTCCATCTGGCTCCATTGTCCCTCCATGGGGACGAGGACAACAGAGGGACATTATTTCCTCCTGCAGTCCAACGGTTACGGTGGATTTAGCAGAGTTGAGGTTTTTATCAGAGCAACATCTTCAGAGCACACTCACATGCACACACGTGCACACAGCTTGAGGTTTTTAAACCGTCTTTATGGATGAATTTTTTAAAAAGAAGCAGTTCCTTCAAAAACATCTTCTTTTTCAAGTTATTAGTGAAAAAAAAAATAAAACTCATAAGTTCTTTTGTTTATTTGTTCTTTCATTTATTATTTTGTAGGAGAAATCATGAATATCTAACCAGATCACATCATGTTGCTGCTGCTCTGTTTCATGTTGCTGCTGATCTGTTTCATGCTGCTGATCTGTTTCATGTTGCTGCTGATCTGTTTCATGCTGCTGTGTTCATTCGTACTTATCTGCTCACACAGACTTATGTTTGTGCTGCTGTTAGGTGTATTGTTTGTGCTTAGTGTATTTTTAGTTAACGTTTTTCTTTGTTATCTTAGATCTTACTACTGTTTTTCTTTTATACTTTATACTTTTGTTGGATGTAACTGAGACCCTGTGTGCACAATTTCCACCATGTACCACGTGTGGTGCGTATGACAAATAAAGTAACTTGAATCCTTGTGGTTGAGTCTCAGCTACAACTTCAACACATTTCAGCACAATATCTATAAACTTGCCTGAATTAATGCCATATTTGTGTTTTCAAAGGTCAAATGGCTGCGGCAGCCATCTTGATTTGAGTCAACACCGAACACAAGTCATTTGCGGACGAATAACGGATGATTACTTTAAGGCTAAATTTCACATGCACAAAAGAGAAAACCTGATTTCTCTTTTTTTTAATTGAGTTTAAACAATACTGTATTTGCTTACAATTAGTCCCTCAACTAATCAAAAGGCAAAAATGAAAATATGGGTTTGTTCCCAACTTGGGACTGTGGACAATCTTTTATATTAGAGTTTATTTTTATTTATTTATTTATTTATTTATTTATTTATTTATTTATTTTACATGAGACTCCTTGGCACATAATATTACATGTTGTACAACTGTTTGCTTCCTGCAAGAATAATATGACTGTAACTTTCCCTTTATTTTCTTCAATTTACGCTGGCCATTCTTCTCTTCTTTCCATTGCTATGTTCAGCTGTGTTGTTGTTATTCTGTGATATTGAAAATAAAGATTTTGTGGGGGGAAAAAAGATGATCACTTCCTGAAAGTTTCACTGATGTTTGTCTAGTGGTCCATGAGTCAGTCTGCTAACAGACAGAAATGTCACAGAACCTTTGAATTACTGTATACAGAAACAGGAGGATCACCAGAGAGCGAGGGTCAACACTTTCCCACAAGCTCTCATGTAAAGGGAGGAGTTTATTTTTTGGCTCCGCCCACCTGCCTGTCAGGCAGCGTTCAGGGCAGCACCGCCCGGCGACGGTCTCTCGCGCTGCTACTCGTAGCTATGGAAACTCGTCGAAGGCAACATCCAGCCGTGTGTTCTGACCCCATCCTCATACCTCTCTGATGTGCCGAGCGCGTGCAGCTGGTGCCAACAAACGACACCCAGCAAGATGGCGATTGTGAGGCTCCTCGTTTGTTTTGTGTTGTACGCCAACCTGGGTGAGTTCTTCTTCTTTGGCCCGCTCTCCCCGCAACAAATCTGCGGTAACGAAGACGTTACGGTTCCGTCTGTTAAACCAGAACCGAGCCGTTGTCGGGGCTAACGCGACACGTTAGCTTGACTCGAACGGGCTGAGGAAAAACAGGCTCGTTTATGAGCAGCTTTACTATCAGAAAGAGGAATTTTTCCCCACACCTAATAATAATAATAATAATAATAATAATAATAATAAACGATATAATTGTAATTTCGACGGGTAAATTTAGCTAACATTACACCGCTGCATTTGTTGCTTTAAAATATGTTAGCTCTTGTTCTGTGGCGACTATCTCTGAGGAAATGTCCACAATAAATGCGCATTTATGTTAATTTAAAAGCATTAGGAAAGCCGTAACCTGTGGGGGGGTCAGGCCTGCATTAATGTGCTGCTTGCTTACAGTCTTAATTTTGCTGAATTAATTATCTAACACAAAACTGGCTCTCACTGTATGACAGGGTCAACACATAATATTTTTTAAATAAATTTGGACATTTTTCAGCTGAAATGAGCAGGATGAGAGTTTCCATGTAGGCTAAGAGGTGAAACTATGTCCCAAATTGCTGCAGTTTAAACTGTAATGCCCACAAACAAACAAACAAAGACAACACAAACGAAGTGGTTTATCATGGCCCCCCCCCCCCCCCCCAAGTTTCTATTCATGTGATCAAATCAGCAATGATTTGTAATGATTAGAAAATCAAATACGCATGTTAAGGTGTTGAAGATGTTATATAAGATAAATGTGACGTTTATGTCAGATTATTGTCAGTGTTGTGTGTAACAGTGCCCATGAAAGAAGAAAAACAGATGCAGCTACCAGAATGGCCAAAAAGTATCAGCATACTTAATATTAACTACCTTTTTTATGGTTGTGAAAGCACATACTTAAAGAGGTGAGGTAATTAAATTTAAAACTAAACAAAAATGAAAGTAAATGTGTAACCGCCTAAGGTCTGAGCCCTAATTGTAGACTGTTTTTACATTTGAATAAAGAATACGAAGCAGAATGAATGTCTGGTTTGTTCCTGGGGCACATGAATGACACATAAAAGCATGAATTATATATTTTGCTTTAATTAAATTAAAGTTGTGCTCTTGCTGTGATCTGATAGGATGGAATCGATCTTTACATCCATCATAATTCCCTTTATGCATCTTTAACTTTCTGCTTCACTTTAGCAGCTTTTTCAACATAAATGTTTGTTTGCAGCTAATATTTAGTTTGTAAATTTATGCTGTTTAGTTTAGCAATTTATGAGATTTTTAATTTATTTATATAAACACATATGAACATAAACTACATGTTTTAATTTCTTTAAATCAGGTATTTTTCATTTAAAGTCCTACGAGACCGATGCGCAGCCAGACACCAAAACCAGAGTTTTAATATTTATTTCTTTACAATAGTTTTTACTGATTAATGTTCCGTCATCAGACTAATAGAACTCTTCAGAGCTCCATTAAATGATTACACCGCAGATGTTCTCCCCATGTTCTCTAAAATAACAAGCTGGAATTAGAACTGCAGTGACACTCGGTTCTCTCTTGGGCCTCACCAGGACTCTGCAGAGGTAAAACAATCTGGGTTTCATTTCTCTCGGCTCCCGCAGAGATGTTTCCTCCACCCGCGTCTTATTTGTCATCCCTGATGATTCAGGAAAAGTAACACAAGGCAAAAGTGGAGTCCACGTGTCTCTTCCTTACATTTCCCTCCAGCTCCGACGACAGCACAGCTATCTGGGTGTAATCTACTGGAAGGGTTTTGACACCATCACCCCACTCTGCCGTGAATCCCAGCGGTCCCGGCTCCTTCGACATATTTGCAGCGACAGCACTGGAATGTCTGGGAACGCGTCTTTTTATAGATGCGTTGGATCAACGACTTTTGTTGCGAGGATAGGGACTGCTGGTTTGCTTTCAGACTCAGCACATAAGAGGATTGCAGAACTTGGCCATTTAAAAAGCTGGAGCCTCTTTGAAATGGACCACAGACCCATTTTGATCATGCATTACAATAGGAGGGAGATTAAAAGGCCGTGTTTTGCTTTGCGACGAGCGCCAAGATTATTTTTGTGAATCAGAAATATAGACTTCTCTTCAGCCGTGTCATGGTGGGGGAACAAAGGGTTTTTGTTTGAACGCTTTTATTCTAAGCTTGCATCAGTAATCAACCACATATTGTCTGGTTAATTGACTGGGCTTAGGCTTTCCCACGGCCTACATTTTAGCATTCATTTGGGAATTGATGAGAAAAGCTTTTAATGCGTTAATATTATGGAACTGGTCCACTCGTTTGTATTGTGGCGTGATGTCATGACAGGTCCAGTTTTTGTGTCACGCAAACAGGAAGGACTGAGAATTTTGATTTTTGGTGGTGATTGGCAAAGCAGATCCTCCGGTGTTTTCTGGAAAACACATCATTATACGCAGATGTGTTGCAACTACAATTATAAAAGCTGCCAAGTTTAGTTATCGTAGTAGATCTAATTAAACCAGTCCTTGTGCTTTAGGTCCAAAATGTGGCAGAAAGAACGTCTAAACCCTCCAGAATGAGGATTTGTGGAGGGAGCTGTTGATGAATGAAGCCTCCTCATGTTTCACAGGATGTCCAGTCACAGCTGTGGTAAAAATAGACCCAAACGTTCAGGGTGGGAAAGTCAGAAGCCGCGACGGAAACAGAGACCTGGGAGTCAGATCTCATCAGTGTCCTCGGCTCTGTTTATCTGACCGGATCCTTTGGCAGGATCCGCGTTTCTTCGTTTTCCGATCGAGCGTCAGCTCTAAACGAGCGTCCCCTTGTCGTCCGCAGCACATCTCAGGGTCATTCATCATGCTAACAAGGCCCCTTTGAATAAATACCTCTGCGTGCACGAGGCCTCGGGCAAACGGGCATGTCTTGTTGTGGTTTGAGCTGCTCGGTTGATTATTATTGTCTTATTTCTGTCCTCATTTTATCCCTTTGTAGCATCCCCACTGGGAGCAGGAATGCTTTCATTACTCGGCATGGGGGCTATTATTTGTATGTCTACCATCCAATTACTGCATTTGGATGTAGCCTTGACAAAGGGCGGTTGAGTGGAGAGTAGTCGGCACAACACTAATTTATCTCAGACGGTTTCAAACAGAAGCGCTGCATAGTAATTTTCAGATTTTCCTAATTTGAAGTTCCACTACACACTCCTCTCCACAAAATTCTCCCTTTTTCCAGTTGAATCGTCCTTCAGCTGGTCCAGTTTTGACTAAACCTGTGAAATATGCCACTTGCCATTAAAGGCTGACATTTATGAAATAACTCTGAATGCTCTGAGCCGTTCAGTCATGCGTTAAAATAAATTAAATACCATGTGTTTGTACCAGAGGGGAACCTTGACGGTGGATTAAACACCCAACATAAAGTTATTTTGGGTTTCTGTTTGATTTGTAAAACTTGTGTAAACGTCTGCACAGACAATAAAGTCCTTCCATCAAACTCCCATCAAACAAACACTTCTGTTAAAATAAATAGAATAAAAAATTTAGATTTATGCTCTGCAGCTTTTCAGACAACGTGCTGACAACAAAGTGCATCAACTGCAAACTCCTTCAGCAGAACCATCACTCCTTTTTGAATGATGTGTGTGTGTGTGTTTTGTTCACAAAGGTTGATGCACTGGAATTATTTTTCATGGAAACAGAATGGGACTTCTCTGCTCTGATGCGACTCATCGATCAGCTCCAGATGTTCCTCGTGTTATTAAAAGCCAAAGGGAAGCAGATTGCTGACTGTCACGTCCTGTAATCAGAAATAAAGCGTTCCTTCTCGCTTCATCTCAGGCCTCATGGCTGTGAGTCTTCTTGGTACAAAGATGAGAAGTTCAAATGTTGACTTGTCAAGCTGTACCTTAATATTTACAGAACTTAATCATATATTTCAAACTCAATCATGTGAAACTATTACTATGACAGAAATCATATGGTCTTTAGTTTTACTGCAGAACTAAAAATAAAGACTAAAGCTTGTTTTCATCACTATTCACTTAAAGCAGAACCTTTCAACAAAAATGAACATTTTTAGTTTTTGTTCACTCTGTTGAATCAGTACTCGATAACTTTTCTAAAGACTGTAAAATATCTTAAGATAACATAAATAAGTGAATGTTTCTAGATTATTCACACCATGAAAATCAGTTTTTCTTCTGTGTGTTTTCCGGCTCGTAACTCGCTCCGCACTTTTTGTGCTGTTTCAGCATCATATATCAAAATGTTCAGCTCGTTCAGAACGTTCCCACTATGACTGTCTGTACTGGTGCAGTTTTTAAGTTTTGACATATTTAGCCTTTTCTGCCATGTATTTCTCATTAAAACTAATGGAGCTCTCCATATCTTTTAAACCGTTTGTTCTTTAAAATGTATTTTCCTGCTCATTTCAGCTTTCGTTCTCGTTCAGCTTTTTTCTGCTCATTTTAGCTTTTTTCTTCTTTATTTGAGCTTTTTCTTGCTCCTTTCATCTTATTTCTTCTAATTTCAGCATTTTTATTATTATTATTTTTTTTGCTTTTCAAGCTCTTTTTACTCAGATTCAAACTTTATTTAACCCAAACACGTGATTCATTAAGCCCCAGCTTCTTTCTGTTTATTTCTGTCTTGTTCTTGTTCAGCCTCTTTGTGCTAATTTCAGCTTTTTATGCCTTTTTCAGCTACTTTCTACTTATTTTTTTTTTACTAATTCTAGCTGCTGTGCTTTCTGTTAAGCATTGTTCTTCTAATTTCAGCTTTTTTGTGTTCCTTTTGTATTATTTTCTGCTAATTCAGGTTTTTTTTTTTTTTACATCCTTTCGGCCTTCTTTTTTGATAATTTCAACATGTGTCTGCTACTTTTAGCTTCTTTGTTATTTTCAGTTAATTTTGTTGATAATTTCAGCTCTTCCATGCTTCTTTCAGCTTCTATTTTCAGCTTTTGGCATGTTTCAAGTAAGCTTTAGCTTGTTCAGCAGCTTTCAGTGAAATTATTCCACAACAAGAATATTTTTTGTAGCAATAATTTAATCTTTAACGCCGTCCAAAGAAACTGAATTTAATCCAGAGTCAAAATATTCTTGTTCCAGAAGCCCTCTCTGTGTGGTCCACGTGTTCATTAAACTTGTGTGATTTGGCCTCGGGCATTCCTCTCCTTAAATATAAAAATAGGAAGTAATTAATGAGACGTTTTCACAGTAAATCAGATCCCAAGACTCTGTGTCTCCTGGTTTATCAGTCTAATCCACTGGTTATTAGGCAACATGCCCGGTTGATGTCTGCTGACAGACTTGCTTGTGTTTGGACTCAGGGTGACTATGTTTGTCCCTTCCTCCTCCCCCTCAACAGGCCATGTTCCATCATCGCTCGGGGTAATCCTCCGGACCACGGACAAGATTGTTTGGGCAAATGAGTTTGAGCGTAAGTTGCAGGAGAATCGCTCTCACCAGTTGTGTCGAAGAAGCTTTTATTTTCCTTATTTGCTCAGATTCTGTTTCCTCCTCAGCCGTCGAACTGACCTGTCTGATAGAGTCCATCTCAACAAACAACCCTCGGATAGAATGGAAAAAGATTAAAAACGGCAACCCCAGTTACGTCTACTTTCAGAACAAGATATCAGGTAAACCTCTAAGAATGTCGTTAAAAACAAACATCATCCAGCAGCTCACAAGTTTGAATACTTTCAAGAACTTGGCACCAAATGTCTTGAACTGTAGTCGTGCCCTGGATGTCAATGAGCGATTGTAAAGTCTTTTTTTCTTCTCTGTTTCTTTGAAAAAAAAAAAGGGGACTTGGAGAACAGAGCTCAGCTCAGAGAGCCAGCCAACATTCTGATCTTCAACACGTCTCGAAAGGACACAGCAGAGTACCGCTGCGAGGTGGCCGCCATCGAAGATCAGAGGGACTTTGATGAGATTCTTATTAGTCTCGCAGTTAGAGGTACGAGCAGCAGATCCATCACTAACTTGACCATAAAAGACTCAAACTTTGTGTATTCTCTATATTTGAATCCCTGCTTTACTTTAGAAATATACAGAAGTCCTTCATGCTGAAGAATGCATATTTACAGTTTAAAGCAATAATTAAAGTACTTTTTCTTCACATGAGAAGTTAGAGAAATGTGTCAATGTCCTCCTGTCCCGAAAACATGAAGCTCAACTATTTGAAGTTTCCAGACAACCATTTGTTGCCTCGGGCCTTGCATGTGGGATAAGCAGTTTGACTGCTGGGATGAAAATCAGCAGAAATCCTTGAAGTTTCTCTCTTTAGCAGACCGGTTCAGTGAAGAGGAAGCAGTATTATGGTAGACTTCTAACACACGCAAACCAAAGGAAACGATTGAGGCTTCAGATGTTTCTGCTTTTTACTTCTTAAAAAAGAGAAAAAGATTCAGTGTCACTGATGGTAGAAAGAAGAGGGTTCACTTTGTTCTCTTCAGGTTCTCGCCACTGTCTGTTTGCTTCATCAGTCAGTGGGAAACTTGGCATGGCGCTGCTCTGATCCATCACCACAGATGGGCTGACTGGTCACTTTAACTTGTTTAGACGCAGCCTCTCGAGCCGTCCTTGGCCCGTGCTCAGAGAAACCCCAAAGCATCAGTGTCAGCATTGTTTGGTGTAATGTAGCAGAAATACAGACGCCCATAACTCTGATTTACAACCACTCCCCGACAGCCTCTACCACCAACACACAGTGAGTGTCAGTGATGCTGAATGTCCGTCCTCTTTAACTTAGAGCACTCTTCTTATTTGAAAACATTCTTTCCATGTTGTCTCCATCTTTTTGTTTCCTGTTGTAGAGCGAAAACCAGGAATTGGAAATTCTGTTTGTCATTTCATACTGTGAGCATATCTTGAAAAATAAGTGAGACATTTACTTCCATTTTGGCGTGTGGCTGTATCTAGGCATAAGAAATACTTCTTTCACTTAAAATTATAGTTTCCTCAACTAATTGGGGTTGTGATGAATCTATGTGGCCAGGGCCACTACACTTGGCTCCACCATTGCACCTGGTCGTGAATAAAATGGTTTCCTCCGCTCACCAGGTTCGTCACTGCACCACCTCAGAAAAAAGTCTCTCTTCTTCATAGTGTACAGTAGCCCCTCACTACTTTGCAGTTCTTTTATCACAGACTAACTCTATTGTTTTGGGGAGTGGTGGCGCAGTGGTTAGACGGTGGGCCTGTGATCGGAAGATCACCGGTTCAAGCCCCGGTTCCGACAACATCAAAAAAATGTGGGTGGAAAAAAGGTGAAACACCCACACCTGCCTCCACTCTCATTCGCCCCACTCTGGGCCCCTGAGCAAGGCCCTTAACCCCC
>JARVLU010001196.1:27472746-27501088 GCA_031762415.1 Simpsonichthys santanae | reverse complement strand
AACAACCAATTCAGTTTTGGTCAAAGCTTGAAAGAGCCGCTGCAGAGGGACCAAAGAGCCGCATGTGGCTCCAGAGCTGCAGGTTGCAGACCCCTGCTTTGGACCAATACCACTTTTATGCTTGGTGATATAATTTCCTCTTTAACTGTGCAAGTAGGCAAATGAGGAAAAATGTCCATGTTCTTAAAAAAAGAACTGTGTCTCTAAAGTTATTGGGTAATCTGACAAAGTTAAGTCAGGTCCTCTGGACGGTTTCTTTTTGTTGAAACATTTTGTCTTTCATCCAAAAGACTTCATCAGTCCGAGAAGCTGCATCCAACTCAGTCATAAATAGCACCTTCTCATAGTGGGTCAACAAGTTTGATGGTGCTCTGGTGGTTTCTGAAGTTCACCCTCTCCCCCGATGATTTTTTTTGAGGCAGTCATGGCCAAAGTGGTTGAAAATATCCTGATTCATGCTCAATTATCCAGGTAGAAAAATTTAACAAATGTACTCTGGATTACACAAACCACCAGAGCACCATAACTGGTTGACTATGTGAAGGAGCTATTTACAAGACTGAGTTAGTTGTGGCTCCTCGGACTGATGAAGTCTTTTGAATGAAAGACGAAACGTTTCAACGAAAGGAAACTGTGCAGAGGACCTGATTTAGATCTTTCTTCCTGGATTACTGAGCATGAATCAGGTTATTGGGTAATGTTTAAGTACTAACCCATTAACTAGATGATATTGGTACTTGGCAAGTACTTCACCTGAAGTACAGTATTTGTACTTGGTCTGAGAAAAACTAGTATCGGGACAACTCTAGGTATATTCATTCATCAATCAGCTTCTTCTTTTTCGGGTGGCGGGGGTGGTGTACATGTCCAGCACCACTGTGCAAGAGACGGTACACCTTAGATAGGACTTAGATCCATCACTCTAGGTATAATTCTTTTGAAAATAAAGTGAAGAAGTATGTTTTGTGCGTGTTTCTTTACAATCCATACTCCCTATTTTTGAAAGGGTGTGCTGGTGATTGGAAGGTTGCCGGTTCGACTCCCCGGACTGACAACATCAAAATGCGGGTGGAAAAGGTGAAGCAACCACGCCTGTCTCCATCCACATTTGCCCACTCTGGACCCTTGAGCAAGGCCCTTAACCCCCACCTATTTTATTCCCCCAGGTACTTTAGATGGCAGCTCTCTGCTCCACACTGTGGTAGCTCGTGGTTACGTCAGGGAGAGCGTCCGGCGTCAAAACAAATTGCCAAATCTTCGTGTGAGCCCGTTCACTGTGGCAAACCCTGAAGAAGAGAGCATCAAAAAATAACTTGACTCTCAAAAATTAATGAATGGGTCGAATAATCTGCTTTTGTATCTCTGAAAAAGGGGAAATTATCTGCTGGTTCCACCACACGTCACTTCCGGTTTTATTTTGAAAACTTCCACCCGGATGTAGTTACGCAATTACAAGTAGTACAAGCTAACGCTACGTTTTGGTCGTTTGAAAACCATTGGTCTCTCTACGTCCTTGTTTAAAAATGTAAGATAAATTAACCTTGAGACAGTCGCGCTTTCCGTCAGTTATTGTCACAGAAACGTCAATGCTGACAGTAAGTTCAAAAGAGAGAAAAAAAAGGGGAAACGGCTAATTTTGCTAACAGACATTTTCATTCGCGTTTTCGTTTTACCATCGTTGTGCTCGTTTTGTCGTTGAATGGACATGTAGCTCAAGTATTTTTTTCTTCTTTTTTGTTAAATATAACGACTTTTCCAGACTAATATCTGCTCCGACAGGGCGCTCGCAGCCTGTAGGCCTTCGTGTGTTTATTTTTTTCCTTTGAAACAGGGTCTTTAGTTTATAACAGACAGAGGACCCCAAGATAAGATTAACGATAAGAGTTTTCGTTCTAAGTTTTTTTTAACTGTAGCGTTATAATGAGTTTCTTTAGTTTTGGTCAAAGTGCAGAAATTGATGTAGTCCTCAGTGACGCTGAAACGAGGAAGAAGGCTGAACACAAGAGCGAAGATGGAAAGAAAGACAAATACTTTCTTTTCTACGACGGCGAGACGGTCAGTGGGAAGGTGAATGTCACTCTGAAGAACCCAGGCAAGAGGCTGGAGCACCACGGCATCAAGATTGAGTTTGTTGGCCAAATAGGTGGGTTCAAACATCATCTACAGACACCATTATTTATGCCACTCAATGGTTGATCAAAGAAACTTTTTAAACTTTGGTAATAACCCGTTTCAGGCATGAAAAGTTCCTGCTGGAAGCTTGTATGCACTCGAAAAACCCACAGTCAAAATACTGTATGGCACAAAAGACAACTGAGACCTTGACATTTTCTGTGATTTGTCTCTGAAATGTTATATCTGCACTCAGGTGGAGTTTAAACTGTTCACCACATTTTAAATTTAAAACAAGAGTATCAAACCTGAGTTAATGAGACACTTTCCAGTAGCCACTTGTTCAGTCAGTAATGACACATTTAATAGGGCTTCTTCACATTGTCGGGTGGCTGGACGTTTTCTCTTTGCCAAAAAAGTGATCATAACTTTAAATATGTGACCCATCACATTGAACTGATGATCCATTATCTTCCATTTGTTCTGGAGTCAAATCGTGGGGGGGCATTAAGCAGGGAGGCCCAGACAATCTCTTCACACAGACCTCTCTTCCAGCTCTTCTGGGAGGACTCCAAGACACTCCCAGGCCAACCAAGAGACGTACTGGTAGTCTCTTCAGCATGTCCTGGGTCTTCCCCAGGGTCTCCTTCCAGTTGAACATCCCAGAAGCACCTCCCTAGGGAGGTGCCCAGGCAGCGTCCTTACTAGATGCTCGAACCACCTCAGTTGGCTCCTCTCGAACTGAGGATTAGGTTGCAAAACGGTTGTAGAGATATAGGCAACAATAGTGGACTGGTAGAAAAATGTACAATATTTGCATTTTGTAATGAATGAATATAATATACATATATCTTTGGGTGCCTTGAATGAAATGTCCAAGATACAGTATGATCCTAACAAATGTTTTAAGCTCTTTTCTGAGCAGTGCCCACAAATAATGATAATTTAGAGCAGAAAAAGCCTTTTTTTTTTTTTTCTTCTAAATACCTTCCACCATTGCAAAAATTAAAGACTTTGCAGCTTGAAAATCTCAATTTACAAATTTGGGTTTAGATTTTTTTCTTTCAAAAGTCAAGAAATACTCATAAAATAAGGAAAAAATAGGATTCAGACCTATTCTTGTGGGATTATCCTTTTTAGCAAAACAAATCGATCAGTATCTCGGGAACAACTCAGGATGTCAGTATGAACTAGGTATGAGATGATTCTTAAAAATTCAAGTATCTAATGTTCTTCCTTAGACCTGTCGCAATAAACAAATCAGTTAATCACATGATAAATGAAAATTATCAACCTCATTTTCATAAGATTAACGATAAGAGTTTTTGTTCTAAATGAAAATTATCAACCTCATTTTCATTTATCAGCTGTATCATTTCTTTGTGTCTCTATTTCTACTGAAGACACTGGAATGACAAATGGCTCAACTCTGGTGTTCTTCACTGACCCCCTCTCTTTCTCTTTTCTCTTTAAAATCTATTTTAACCGTCCAAACTCGTGTTTTTGGATAGTTAAAAGCAGCTAAACTGAGAAGCTAAGCTAACAGGCCGACCTCGGGGAAAAAAAACCTTTGTTTGACAATAATTACTAATTATTGTCAAATTTCAAACAATATTATTGTTTATTGCAATAATTTCTGAGACAAAATTTGTTATCGTGACAGGCCTATTCTTCATGCATTTTTACTTACTTAGCTTACGGTAATCTGTGGTTCAGTGTGATGGTCTCAGATCATATGTTAATGAGGAAGTAGAGATTTTCAAAAAAAAGTTAAATAATAAAGTTAAGAAAATATTAATAATGCTAGTGAGGGGGCTGCAGTTTTACATATTTTAGACTATAGGTCTTAAAAAACAAAGGTACAAGTCTAAACAATCCTTTATTTATGTTTGACATTTTCAACTTTTCCTTTATCATTATTAGGAAAAATAAGATTTACTTTTATAAGTTACAATTTTCACATCATGATTGGACTTTGAATCTAAAACTATATAATAAAAAACTCGATTTAAATTGAAATAATGCATGTATTTTTTTGATTCAAGCTTCTTTAACCACATTTTAAACACATGGTGCTATAAACACTTCCAAGGCTTCAGTCAAATTAATTTTACTGCAAAACAACTACCAGTAACTAAATGAACCCCATTTTACTTCATACAACAGCCCTTTTCAGGAGACAGTATTTCAAGACTTGTAGTTTTTGCTTGTTGTTGGAGTTGCATTTAATGTTTGTTGTTCCAGGTGTCCCGTTTTTTGATTTCCTGTCTGTCAGTCTCCACCATTGCTTATTAAATCTTTGAACATTAAACTGAACTATATAATATTATTTTTATTAAAGGTAAAACTGAAGCCATTTTTAAAGAAAGACCAGCAGTGCAGTTACCAGTATTAATGACCACCAGTTCTCTGTATATTTACTCCTTTCATCTTCTCATATTGGAGATATTTATTTAATTTTAGATAGCTAAGCTTAAGTCTGTTCTGTCCAGATCCGACCTTGAAAAACGAGTCCATGTATTCATTACAGCCCGGCTGGAATACTGTAACTCACTTTATGTTGGGGTCAGTCAGGCTTCGCTTTCACGTCTCCAGCTCGTACAAAATGCTGCAGCTCGGCTCTTAACAGGAACTCGCTTGTTTGAGCACATCTCACCAATTCTGACCTCCCTTCACTGGCTCCCTGTGCATGTCAGAATCAATTTTTAAATTCCCCTGCTGATGTTCAAGTGCATTAACGGCCTTGCACCCTCATACCTCTCCGACATTCTTCATCTTTATGCTCCTTCTCGGGCTTTGAGATCATCGGACCAGCTGCTTTTGGTTGTACCAAAAACCAGGTTGAAGCTCAGAGGAGATGGAGCGTTTTCAGTGGTGGGCTCTAAGTTCTGGAACAATCTGCCCATCAACATTCGACTGGCCACCTTAGTCTCTGCTTTCAAAACTCCTAAAACACACCTGTGCTCTTTGACCTTTAACACAGGGCGATCCGGTTTTGATTTAGTGTTTCTTTGATGCTGATTCTGTTTATGCTTTTTGTTTTATTCCTATTTAACTCAAGGTCATCAGATCTGATTTAATATTTCATTGTTTCTGACTGAGTTTATGCTTTTTTTAAATTATTCCTTGACATTTGACACAGGCTGATCTGATTTAATGTTACGTTTCTAATAATGTTTTGTGTTTTATATTTTTATTCTGTATACTGTAAATATCTTGTTACTTTTTATTGATGATGTGATCTTTTTTGTTAAGCACTTTGGTAACAGTTTGTTTTAAATGTGCTCTATAAATAAATCTGATTGACTTGATTTAATTTTAAGGTATGTGGCCTTGACACTTGACTACTGAACAAAATTACAATTAAAGTACTGTACAGTGTTTGTTAATGCTAAATACATATTAAAAAAATCAGTTGTGGAGACACAATGGTAGCTGAGAGAATGTGGTAGTCACAACAGCAATATACCAGACCATACCAGACCATACCAGCTTTATTTATAGAGCACTTTAAACATCCACAGGACCAGAGTGCTGTACACATAATAAAACAATTATAAGATCAACAAGCATTTAGAAAAAATGTATTTTTCTGTTCAGTTAGAGAGGTTCGGTTGTAAAACAAATAAAGGTCACACAGATCAGCAGAGTTATGTAGGATTGTGACACATTTGTGTTACTTCAGCTGAGGCACGTTTCCTTCTTTAAAATGTAGCTTTCAGCTGATTCTCAAACACATTTATTACTGAACGACACCTCAAGGGTCTTCTTTTTATTCCTCCCCAAAAAGATCTTCCAAGTTGTTTTTGTTGCTGCGTTAAAGTTAATTTTTATGACCTGGTGTTATAAGAGTCAGGTTTAATGAATGATTTTTAAATTTATCACACTGTAAACAAAATTATTCTTTAAGCAGTTCAAATAGTTTAAAACAAATCCCATTACAGAAAAATAAACCTCTCAGTAAAATGTTTGTCATGATCAACATATTGGAGTCGCAGTCTACACATCCAAGATATGTATTCACACATGTATTTATATTTTGTACTTTTCAGATTGCTTTTGTAAATGTACACATAAAGATACATTTTCCCCAAATCATGAAGTTAATGATCCAGTTATTAAACTGTAAAAACCAAAACAAATATTAAACTCAATGTTAAGCTTATATAAAGTTTCTGTTGTGACACGTTGACCCTTTATAATGTGGAGAAAGTGTCGTGTATCATGTCTTTTTATCTTTCTGGTACAAAAATCACATTTATCAGTAATATTATTTACACTTTGTCTTACAAACTTCTTTTTAACAGAGTTCTCAACGACTCTGGAAATCAAGGAAAACCTGGAAAATGACTTTGGTATTTTCCAGACAGTGAAATCTCAGGGAGCTGATCACTGACCTGCTGAATATAAGATGATCTTTCGGAGAATTTGATGTGTACATGTATCATTGCTAGTAATTCTAGTATCATGGAGTCCATGTTCTGCTTCGACAGTGTTCATAGTACATGTGTCTTTTAGAATCTGATGTTAAACTATATAATAAATTATTTGGAAGGATTGCTGTGTGCATGTAGCGTAGGCTGCAGTCTACTTCCTGTCTTCTCTGACTGTGTCACAGCCCACCACCCAACACGGCAAGGTTTGAGCGTTTTGTGTGACTGAAATATCTCCTGGAATTTCAGGATTTATTCAGGGAATACGATGGGAATTTTGTTTACGTGAAATGCTGGGAACCCTGATTAGTGGGATACATTTTAGGCAACCTTCATTAAACTTTTTAACAGTTTTCTCTTCTTCACAACTTTGTCCCAGAGCTGTATTATGACCGAGGAAACCACCACGAATTTGTTTCTCTGGTGAAGGACCTTGCAAGACCTGGTGAAATAACCCAATCCCAGACCTATGACTTCGAGTTCACCCATGTTGAGAAACCCTACGAGTCCTACACGGGCCAGAACGTCAAGCTAAGGCAAGTTTGATCATTTACTTTACAGCCTCTTGAGTGTGTGTCACTCTTTAACCTGCTTGTCATGTGGGTGAATCTAAGCTGAACATTTGAACCCTGGTTTTGTTTTACTCACATTCTGTAAATATGACACTCATCACATCAAATCAGGAGTTATGACATATTTGGTCATTTTCAGATTCCTGGTTGTTTTAAGCTACATTGTGATACCTCAGTCAGCCTGATATGAGCAGTTCCAGAAATATGGATTGATTTGTCTCGACCAAAATATGATTTCTATACTGTATTTAAAATTTGTTTGTCATTTTCAAAGCTGTTTAGTTTTCTATTTTCCAAAACTCTTAAAACGTGTCCTATTTTGCGAAACAAATCAAGCAATGTCTCTGAAACTGCCCGTAATGTTAGGATGATCGAAGGATCAAAATGTAGCTTTAAAAAGCAGGAATCTGAAAAGTTTAGTTTGGTCTGACCCATTATGACTTAAACTCTGTTTTGATGTGATGGGTCACATATATGAATTAGATGCACATATTTGTTGAAGTTTTAATTTAATTCAGTTTATTTATATTGAGCTATAGTGCTACCAACATTGTCTCAGGGCACGGTACAAAAACATCACAAACGGTTTCCTCCCATAGTCCAAAAACATGCATGTTATTCTGCCTTTAGGCCCAGGCCTCCCTTACAAATGAGATCTATGGTCTCAATGGGATTTGCCTGATTAAATAAAGGTTAAAAAATAAAAAAATAAGATAAAACTTGTTATGTCTTCCTGCATCATTATGAGATGAGACGTTTCTTAATTTTAATGATGTTGTGGAAACATCTTTCATGCTGAAGTTAAATAACATGTCCTGATCTGTTGTCCATCTCTTATGGCTCTAAAACAAACATGTAATCTGAGTAGCGGATTGGATTAATCAACTTTCTTAGATAAATATAACTGAGTATCATCAGCATAACTATGATATTTTATCACGTGCTGTCTAATAATGTTTTTCAGGTATTTCCTTCGTGCCACAGTGATAAGGAGACTAAATGACATCACTAAAGAGATGGACATCGTAGTCCACACACTGAGCACCTACCCTGAACTCAACTCCTCCATCAAGATGGAAGTTGGCATCGAGGACTGCCTCCACATTGAGTTTGAGTATAATAAATCCAAGTAAGACCCATCTGAACGATGTTATAAATGCTTGACCAATAGTCGTTACTGCAGCTTTGATTGTTTATGCTCAGTTTATTTAAATCACAAGAAATGAAAGGAATGAGGATGTTTTCTTAAAGAATGCCACACTGGGGTTAAGTTTTAACAACTAGATGGAAAACTATATACAGCAGTCCCTCGTTTATCCCGGATGTTAGGGACTACGCTCTACTGCGATAAATGAAAACCTGTGAAGTAGGGAAGGTATACTGTTTATTGTACTGTAGTATTTATACTGTACGTATATATTTTAAGGCTTTAGAAACCATTCTCACACTCTTGCAATGTTCTAAACTCTTAAACCTATGTCATTTTAAAAACATACTTGCAGTACTGTCTATGTAGCTACTAAATTTTACTTACTGGTCTCTGAAGAACAGGAGCGGCTCAATTCGCTTCCAGTCCGACCCTGCGGCATCCCATAATCAACGCTCTAAACTCAATCTTACTAATTTTAACAACATACTTATATGTACCTACTAGATTTTACTGACCAGCGTGTTCCCGGTCACATCTTCATCAGCTAGTTGAAACGGATGAAAAAAGTCCCATTAATCTTCAGATGGACCACCGGATCATCGGCCACGTGCATCTGTTCGTATGTCCACGTGGCCGGGCTACCAGCTCAAGATTCACCGAAGGGTCTGGAGGTCTGGTTCTGCTCCTGTTCTGGTCCAGTTCGGTGGGTTCAGTGCGGCTTCTCTGCATCCGCTGGGCGCCGATCAGATCAGAACTTTCCCTCTGTTTTTTTTTGTCATCAGAAGGAAATGGGGCTTCAGGGCGTGGCCCTGTTGCCTTCTGGGAAATGTGGTCATTATGAGCAGGAATACAGTGGAGGATTACTGAGAGAAAACTACAAAGTAGTGGTGCCTGTCCAAAGTATTTTATTTTTGTCATCAACTTTTCCACAGCCACATGAGTACAGTGATGCACTATTACTGTACAGTCACAATCCTGTCTTGCTTTGTTTGGTTTTTTTTGTCCGATATATGGACTATACGTCCACAAACCGCGATAGAGCGAGTCTGCGATAGTCGAACTACGAAGTAGTGACCGACTACTGTACTTTCATTGTCTTTATTGAAAAGAACAAGTTTGCTCTCTCACTAATCAACATCATTGTTCCTGTTTTTTTTTTTTTTTACTCGCCATCCAACGTTTTCTGTCAGGTACCATTTGAAGGATGTAATTGTGGGAAAAATCTACTTCCTGCTGGTGAGGATTAAAATAAAGCACATGGAGATCGACATCATCAAGCGTGAGACGACGGGCACCGGTCCGAGTGTCTACCACGAAAACGACACCATCGCGAAGTACGAGATCATGGACGGAGCGCCGGTCAGAGGTGAACACCGCTCGTTTGCCACGACAAATAAAATCTACACCAGTTTGTTTTTTCGCTAACAGAGAGGTTCGTACCGCTCGTTTCACGTGTTTCAGGCGAGTCCATTCCCATCCGGTTGTTTCTGGCTGGTTACGATCTGACTCCCACCATGAGAGACATCAACAAGAAGTTCTCTGTTCGCTACTACCTGAACCTGGTGCTGATCGACGAGGAGGAGAGGCGCTACTTCAAACAGCAGGTACGAGACACTTCATTCACAACGATCTCCACGTGCACTTCACAAAGGTGTAATTGTTGCAGTTACGATTTCACAGGCAGCTCAACAAGACAAGGCAGCGATTAGCAAAAAGGAAGTTATAAAACTTATCTTTTATATTTTGATATTTTAAATTTGGTGTTATTAAACTGTTATTATATTTAACGTTTGGAGGAGCAAATGCTGCCTTTGCTTCCTGCTGACCTAAAATGAAGAAAGTATTGACCTCAAAAACACATTTGTTCCACCACATGGGCACAGATTGATTTCCAAAATGGATCCACCACAGTCCATTAACTTTTGAACTCATGTCAACTAAAAACGCTCCATCTGATCAATATGAGCTGTTGGTGTGTTGGAGCTACGAGCTGAGATACAATCAGCAGGTGCTGCTAGAAGAAGAGATGATTGAACACCTTCAGAGCTCAGTATTTAGTTCAGACGGCTGATTAGTGACAGTATCCAGTTGCTGCCTGTGGCTCGGTTGTCTCCTTTGGTCTGTGCTGCAGTGGATCCAAGCTCCAGACCCTCAGGACCACAGCATCTCCAGTCGGACACCGCTGCTGCGTGTTTTCGATGTCCGAACAGCCTCAGTCACGGTGACACGTTTGTCGTCACAGCTCCGCTCTCCCAGCAGCGTCCAGCCGCAGAACTGCTTTTAGTTGTCACTACAAATGCAAACTTATGTCGCCCTCGCTGAAGTCGCAGCCAGTAAGTAGTTTAAGGCATAAAACACGAGACTGCACAGCGATAAAGGTTCACTTTTTTAAGGGTCTGAGGAGCCGACGGCAAAATAGTCCCGTTAAAATATTGAATGATTTTAGTTTCTCAAAATGCAACATTTTGCTGCATTTCTTCTTGTGACTACAAGCTGCTCAATAAGTTTGACTTGTGCAAATGTTAGCTGGGAAAAAACAAAACCGTTTTTATTCTTGAAACAATTTATGGTTTTTGTTTGTACCTGAGAACTTACATAGACTCGATGTATAGCGTCGCAGGTAATATATCAAAACATCCTGATTTGATCGCGTTTGATCGTTTTGACTCATGTGGTGCATAACAACATATTTATTGTCTTACATCATAACTTTTTAGCCTTGACGCCTTGTGTTTCAGTCTATTGCAACGTTTGAATGTCATCTCCCCAGAATGCACTGCGCTGGTAGATTAATGGTGATATCCTCGAGTAAAAACCATATTAAACATACGTTTTATTTACCGTATTTTCCTGCATGTAAGTCACAGTTTTTGCATAGATTTGTCAGTCCTGCAACTTATACGCCGAATCAACTTGTATAAGTGTTTATTTTTTCCATATTCATAATGCAATTTTTGACTGTCGCTTTAAATTTCGAAGAACTACAACAGCACCCTCGCTTCACTCAGCTGGTGTAGGCGGAGGAGCGCTGGAGAGCTAGCGGCTCTGGTCATGATGGATGGATGGATGGTACAGCCCAGGCGAAATGAAACGGTTTTGACCATTAAAGTGCATTTATTAAGGACAAGTTAAACTGAGACACATCTTTGCTATAATGTCGAGCAAACAAATAATTATTTTTAAGTGTTAATCTTGTTAAATTTCAAAGAAATGCAACAGCGATTCCTCCCTCACTCAGCTGGTACAGGCAGAGGAACACTGGAGAGCTAGCGGCTCCGGCCACAATGGATGAATGAATAGATGGATGGATGGCCGCCCAGGCAAAATGAAGCTGTTTTGACCATTAAATAAAGGCATAATAAATGCGACTTATATATTTCTTTCCTGTTCATGGTGCTTTTTTTTTTTTTTTTTTTTTTGGGGACTGATGCGACTTATACGCCAGAATATACGGTAGTCATTTTCACTTGTCACAAACAAGTTTCAGTAAGTAGGGAAATGACACATAAAGGCTCATGTTTACTTTTAAACTTGTAGATTTTCACTTTCACGCTGACCTAAATATAACGTTCTGTTCTTTGCTCTTGTAGGAAATCACACTGTGGAGGAAAGGAGACGTGGTGAGGAAGAGCATGTCCCACCAGGCCGCCATCGCCTCGCAGCGGTTCGAGGGTTCGGCTGCTTCAGAGAGCGCCCTGGAACAGGCCGCGAAGGAGGAGAGCGGGTAGAGCTGCCCTCCCTCTCCCCTCCCCTCCGCTCGGCGCTCGCCAGCGTCTGCTCGGCACGCGGGCTCACCTATCGACTGTGCAAATACCTGGCGAGGCAGCTGTCGTTCGAAGCCGCCGCTGGTAAAATGGAGGAAGAAGGGAAACAAACACGCGCACTAAAAACCGAGCGAACTGAAACAGATTGCATGAGGCGTTCAGAGCGGCTCCGGGCTGCTGCTCCTGTCCTCCCTCATCATTTTATTTTCTGTACAGGAACTAATCCGATCACCTGTCGCAGCGTCTGCTGATTGAATCACGTGAAGTTTGTACTTTTTTTTTTTTTTTTAGACTTGTTTCATTCTAATTCTTTGGGCGTGAATTCATTTTACGGTCTTTTATTCTTTTTTTGGCATTCCACACTTATTAACACATTCCCATCACTGTTAAAGTCAAAAATTAGCATCAAAATTGCACTGCTTGAACATTTTTTCCTCTTTGTGTCTTTACACACACAAAAGAGAAAGTTTGAAGTAAAAACTGGAATCTCGTTCCTGTTTGGGCCAGAGAGCTGAAGTATTATCACTCACGTTTATTAAACTAAACCGTGTAAATAAGACCAGTCCAACTTGTTCTCCTGTTCCAGCTTGTATAGGATGACTATCCAGTCCTCGTGCTTCACCTCAGCATTCCAGCAGTGTTCACAGAGGATGTCGGTGTTTGTGTTAAGATCTAACCGTACGGATGGAGTCGTCTTGTTTATTAGACTTGACAGTTGTGCCTACGTGTATTAATTAATGAAGATCTTCCTGCCTCTAACATGATTTTAGTCTTTTAACCAGAGAAAAATGAAAGTAGAATTATCTATCTTTTGCAAAATGCTTAGCGATTTATTCCTTGTTCCCAGAAGTCAAATAAATTGATGCCAAATGCATAAAAACATTTTCAAGTGTGCTTCGGTGGTTGTCGCGTAGCGAATCTGAGCACTATGAATGAAAACGTTTTACTTTATAAACATTATTGTCATTCAGAATTGTACAGTGCACTATGCAAAGTTGAACAAAATTTTGTTTGATTTCTCCACATCAGTGTAGGAGTACATAATTTACATGAATTGTACTAAATGGGTGTTTAGAGCAGAAAATGCATTCAGCTGCAGATACATGCTCTGTTGTTTGTCATTTGCAGGTTAACTCAAGGTCAGCAATGCAATGAAATGTTCAGAATGAGAAGAACTGATGTGACTTGCTAAAAACAAACCAAAAACGAAAGAAAAACAAGAAATACTAAAGCATGCTATAAGGGTACAAAATAAAAAAATATTTACAACGTCCAAAAGATATAAACTAAACAACATGGTAGAATATAACTGCACATAGGATGAATTAGTATGAAGAAGTATTTCAAGGTTATAATATAAACATAAAATTAGACTAAAATGAAAAAGTTGATTCAGTAATTCCATTCAAAAAGTGAAACTTGTATATTATATTCATTACACGCAGACTGATATATTTCAAATGTTTATTTTAATGTTGATGATTATAACTGAGAAATAAAAAACCCAAATTCAGTATCTCAGAAAATTAGAATATTGTGAAACAGTTCAATATTGAAGACACCTGGTGCCACAGTCTAATCAGCTAATTAACTCAAAACACTTGCAAAGGCATTTAAATGGTCTCAGACTAGTCCTGTAGGCTACACAGTCATGGAGAAGACTGCTGACTTGACAATTGTCCAAAAGATGACCATTGACACCTTACACAAGGAGGGCAAGACACAAAAGGTCATTGCTAAAGAGGTTGGATGTTCACAGAGCTCTGTGTCCCAAGCACATTAATAGAGAGGTGAAGGAAAAGATGTAGAAAAAAGTGTACAGTACAACTAATAGGGATAACTGCACCCTGGAGAGGATGGTGAAACAACCCATTCCAAAGTGTGGGGGAGATTCACAAAGGGTGGACTGCAGCTGGAGTCAGTGCTTCAAGAACCACCATGCACAGACATATGCAAGACATGGGTTTCAGCTGTCGCACACCTTGTGTCACTCTTGAACAACAGACTGCGTTGGAAGCATCTCACCGGGACCGCTTTTAGTTTTAGTCAGACAGCACCTGAGACCAATGTTAGATGGATGGGAGGGATGACAATGATCTTCTCCACCGGTCTCACCACCTTATATCCTTCCAGTCTGCAGCTGGGCAGCTTTCTTCTCAAACCAAGATGCAGCTGGTCATGATGCTCTCTGTTTCTGTAAAATGTGGTGAGTACATGGGGTGGGATCTTGGCATATGGAGGAAGTGCAGACACCGCTGGGCTTTCTTCACTAGGGACCCAGTGTTTCTTGAGCAAGACAGCTGATTGTTATGTGCACCCCCAGGAACCTGTGCTCTCCACCAGCTCCACCTCTGTGTTATTTATGAGCAGTGGCGTGTGATGTGGTTTTGTTTTTCTGAAGTTAATAAGCTCTTTTATTGACATTCAGAACCAGGTTATTTTCTCCATGCCAGTTTACAAGGTGTGCCACCTCTTCACGATAAGCCTGATCCTCATTGTTGCTAATCAGGCCCACAACTATGGTATCATATATTTGATGATGTGGTTGGTCTCAGACCTGGCAACGCAGTCATAGGTCTTCAGGGTAAAGAAAAGCTGACTCAGAACACAGCCCTGGGGGACGCCTATGCTCAATTTACGAGGTGTACCACCACTTCCCGATAAGCCTGATCCTCGTTGTTGCTAATCAGGCCCATGACTGTGGCATCATCCGTATATTTGATGATGTAGTTCGTCTCAGACCAGGCAACGCAGTCGTATCATCAAGGTAAAGAGAAGCAGACTCAGAACACAGCCCTGGGGGATGCCCATGCTCAGTTCACAAGGTGCCCCACCTCTTCCCGATAAACCCGATCCTCGTTGTTGCTAATCAGGCCCATGATTGTGGTATCGTCCTTATATTTGATGATGTGGTTGGTCTCAGACCAGGCAACGCAGTCATAGGTCATCATAAAGAGAAGCAGACTCAACACAGCCCTGGGGGACGCCCATGCTCAAACTGATAACAGAGGTGTTCCTCCTCACTCATACTAACTGTGGTCTGTCAGAGAGGAAGTCAAGGATCCAGTTCCTGAAGGAGGCGTTGAAGCCTGGTGTAGCCAGTTGCTGACCAGGTGATTGTGTTGAATGCTGAGCTGAAGTCCACAAATAGCATTTGTACATGGGTATTCTCCTCCAGGCTCAGGTGGAGTGCTGAGGAGATGGCATCCTCTGTTGAGCGGTTGGAGCAGTAAGCGAACTGGAATGGGTCAAAGGAGGGAGTAAGATTAGAGGTGATGTGCTTAACAAGACAAAGCACTTTATCATGATGGGGTAAGAGCCACAGGGCAATAGTCATTTTAGGCTATTGTTTGTTTTTAGGCACTGGTATGATTGTGGCTGCCTCAGGAGGGAACAATGGTTTGTTTCAGGGACTTGTTAAAAATGTCTGTCAGCACAGGGGCAAGCTGGATTGCACATTGCGTCAGTACTTTTCCTGGTACTGGCAGTATGTTGTTGGGTGGGGTGAGGGGGGCCAATGGATACCCTTAAAAAAATTGGTGGCCATCATTATCACCCTTAATGGCCATACAAACTCTTGTGCATTTTTTAAAATTTCCCAAAGCTAATCAAAATTAGTAGAACCCCAAAAACATAAAAACATGTTTAAAGCCGTTGGGAGTTAAAACTCTAATATTTTATTTGACTTTAAAAAAACGAGTTTTGTCCCCCTGAGTCAGGTCAGCCAGTCTAAATCCAACGTCCTCAACGTTAGAATGAAGGGCCTCAGGAGGTTAGATGCAAAATATTTGAAATGGCCCGATGTAGGGACAAACGTGTAGAGAGAAGTCCCTTGAAACTGGACTGTGGTGGAACTCAGGACGTTCTCTGTTCTGGTCTAAAACACAGAATAATATCTGTAAAATAAACTGAGCTACATCCGTTTGTAATTCCCAAAGTTGTATTGGCAAAGTTTTTCTATCACCATTTTAAACAGCAGCTTGGCAGAATTTCTGAAATAATTTTATGGATCTTGGTTTTGGTGCCACCCCAGGATTTTCAGTGGCCCCCACATTAAAGCATTTCTGGTGGTGCCACTGGTTGAGTCCCTGTAGGCTTGTGTTTTACAACACCTGTCAGAGACGTTACAGATTATAGTGCAATCCCTGCAGGCAGTTCTGGGCCTGTCCGGGGGTCTCCTCCTGGTGGGAGGTGCCCGGATAAACCTCAGCATCTTAATCAGATCTCCAACCACCTCAGCCGACTCCCATCGACGAGGAGGAGCAGAGGCTCTGAGCTCCGACTGAAAGAACGAGGAAACCTGATCACGGATCTCTGGTTCTGTTCAGTTTCCTCATTGAAGAAAGCCGGGTCACTTGTTCAGGTCTTCAGTTGGGTGATGGTGGTGGGGTGTCTCCTGAGAGGAGCAGCTTAGAGTGTAGATGGAATAAAAAGTTCTTTGACCTTTTTTTTTTTTTTTGCTGACGTTCTGTCACAGTGAAGCCCAGGAGAGGGTTTTCTGACAAAGGCGAAGAGCAACGTTCCGACCCGCTGAAAGTCCAGGCTCAGATCAGGAGGGAATTTCTTGACAGGAAACAGCGTCCAGCTCGTCTGACAGAATCCAGACCGTCAGCTCCTCACAGCTCGGGGTCAGGAGGGAAACTAGATCATAAAGATTTCCTGGATTGAACGCCGATCATAGATCCTAAAGGTTCTGACAGTGGGATTATCATTAAGTTCTGTATTAATAGTTGTGATAAACTCTAAAATGTTGGTTTATATTTTCTGAAATAGAAGTATTTAGATAATCCTCCTAAATAATGACTGAATTCTCCGGATACTTCATCGGAAAAGATATTTGACCCCAGATTAGGATTTTTTTTTTCAAATCACTAATATTTTGTGACTCGTGTAGCACAAGCCACTAAAACATATTTGTCAAGTTAAAGATAATTGCTACCACTCATATCTGCAATAATAATGATTTAAAAAAAGAACAATCATTTTCAATCATGCAGGAAAAAATAATCCATATAATCAGCTTAACGTTGTGCGATGACCAACTTCTCCATTCAGAACAAAACTAAGAACACAAACAAAACTTTAGAAAAACGAAACAATTCAAACGTTCAGTTTTACCCACGATTTCACCCACAAGACTGGCACAGCCAAAGCGAAACAGGAAGTGACATCACGGGGGACTCCCTGGCCTTCTGTTTGTTTGACTCTCATTTTTCGTCTCTCCAACTCAAAATCTAAAGAAATCTCAGATTTTTTACAGTCCGTGTCGTCAGCCATTGTTGCAACGCTCTGCTCGCATGCAGGCGTTCCCTTTTGACATCACTTCCTGTTACTGTGCATGCAAATATTTCAGCTGCTCATCACAGCGGTGTGAATTTTTGTAATACGTTCTTAATCTCTTTCCAAATATGCGTTCATAATTTTGATGAAACGTGGGCGTTCGAACGTTTGTATCGTCAACCCAGGATATAAACTGCTTTTATTGTGAAACTCAGCAGAGCGCAGAATCTGAAAATAAGTTCTGGTGAAACCGCTGCTGAGTAACAAACAGCTGAGGGCGTACTCTAGCGTACACACGGTTTAATTTGTAAATCGACTGATGCTGCAACGCAGAAAGCTGGCATGGGGTGGGGGTCTGGAGGTCCTCCCCCTGAACTTTTGAATAAAATAGATTCAATTTCCTGCATTTTAACAGGTTTTTAAACATCTGCGTTTACCTACATTTGTAAACACTCTCCTTCTGTCACGCGTCCACTTTACTTGACTCTTCCGAACCAGACACTGTCCCTGCTTGTTATTGTCCCGAGGCCACATGTGAAACTTCCAGGCACCTGTCTGCGGGCTCCTACTTGCGTACAACTGCCTGGTTAACTCGGCACTCACCCCCACCATTCTTTTAGGGGCGGAGATTTTTAAGAGTAGACACGGAAATGTTACATGAAGAGGCAGCTCATTCGCTCGTAAGTGGCTGTTGTGTTTAAAACTAGTGTTTATGTAATTATTTTCAGTTTACATGTCCAATATAAGTTTTATTCATTCAAGGTACGGTAGTCATATTTGTTCCTACATTTATTATTAGAAAACCTGAGTGTTACCGGATCCAAGCAAACAGTTACCGGAACACACCATGTCATAATAAGAGAATTCCTGGATCCTGTTCCAGCAGGATCCGGCTCAAATTAAGCACTGAGCGTGCGTTACCGTAAAATCCCACCGGAGCGGGGACTCGTTTGAAAGTTTCAGGTTCTCGTTTGCGGTGGCTGGATTCGTTTTATCACCAAGGAATGAAACTCGTAGACAGAATCACAACAAACACTTTTATTACAACAAACGAGAACACAAACATTTGCAACAGTGGCACAGACTGACACCTCCTAAACTAATTTGCTGCATCAGAACAGATCTTCACTGCGGCTCTTTGTCCTCCAGACTCAGGATGAAGTCGAATTCTTCTGCACAAACAAACAAACAAACAAACAAACAAACAAACAAACGATGATCATATCGTCCACCACCTTTCATGCAGGAGTTTTAAGCACAGTTCTCATGTTGCGAAATGACAGAGCTTTAGCTGTTTTTACTGTATAAAATTATGTTTTGAGTATTTGTTGACGCTCAGCTATTACCACAAGGAGTTTTAGCTCAACCTCTGCAAAACTAGTCGAGCTTTGGCTGTTTTTATGTACATCAGCGGCAAAGCGTTTTATTTTGTCTACACACCGGAGGTGAGGGGCTGAACGGAGAGCCTGGCTCGGGTAAACAAAGCGGCGCCCCTTAACGGGCCTCCGTCGCGGCGGTGCTGCAGGTGGAGCTTCTTCAGCTCCGACAGAGGAAGGAAACGCTTCATCATCCTGTGGAACTTCACGTCAACCTGAGAGGACAGCACGAGGTCAGAGTTGGACCATGGTCCTGGACAAAAGGAGCGGCTCTTTAGTTTACCATGCTCCACTTGGGGTTGTCCTCCCTGCTGCTGGCGTCGAAGTGGACGTCCTTCCTGTCGAACTGGGTGTGGTCCACGTAAGCCTCCTTCACGATCTGCTCAGAGACAAGCAGCTGAAGCTGGGCCTGACGTGCGTTTCAGCGAGAGGAGAGGAACTCACGGTCATGATCCCTGCGACCCCGGGCTCTTTGCAGTTGCTGTGGTAGAAGAACGCCGGCTGCCCCACCTTCATCTGCCGAAGGAAGTTACGAGCCTGCCGACAAACGAGAACGTCAACCTCGTTGATGTTTGTTTTTTATTTCCAGTAAACTTTCGGTTTTCATGTGGACCTGATAGTTGCGGACTCCGTCCCAGCAGCCCGTCTGGTCGGGTAGAGCCTTCAGGTCCTCGATGCCGAACTGCAGATGGAAACGAGACGCTCAGACGGCAGCCGTCAATTTGACATCAGCCGAAGAAGCTGCTCCGTACCTTCACATCAACACCGTTCTCAAGGCGGCTCTCGGGCTCGGACTTCATCAACCAGTGGCTGTACATGGGAGGACCGGACGACTCAGATCCATCAGAACCAGCCACTTTCCTCTTCTTTCGGTCCAGCTCGTTGTTTTGACCTGCGATGAGTCAGCGCTCGTCAGGAAACACGAGCAGAAGACTCAGTTTTACTCTGAGGTTTGAGCTGCTCACCTGAACCCTCGGCTCCTGTTTTCACTCCAGACCTTTTCTTTGGAGGCATCTTTCACAACCTGCACAGATCCAGAACAACAACAACATGTCATACGACTGAGTGCTGAGTCAGCATTCAGGTATGACTGAGTGCTCTCTGCTGAGTTACACTGTACTTAAAATAAAACACCCTAGAGAAATACATTAATTACATCGCTTCAGTTTGATCAAATTATTTATCTTTTTGAAATCTGCTTCAGAAAACTGCTTATTTTTTATTCTAATTTTAACTTTCGGTTTAACATTTTCTTTCAGCCACAGCTTAGCTAATTTTAGCTACAGTTTAGCTAATTTAAGTTTTCAGGTACAGTTAAGCCAACATTTGCTTTTATCTATTTTGTTACAGCTAATTTAGATTTTTGTGCTGTTTTGTTTAATTTGTTTTTAGCTAAACTTTAGCTACAGCTTAAATCATGTAAACTTCTGGTTTGCTAATTTTAGCTTTGTTTGCTGTTTTGAGAAATTGTTTTTTTTTTTTTGTTTGTTTGTTTATATGGTATAACCAACTTTAACTTCCACTTAGCTAGATTTATGTAGCTATGGTTCTGCTCCTTTATGCTTTTAGTTATGATTGCAAATTTAAATGTTTAGCTACTATTCAGCTCATATCAGCTACTGTTCTGCCTAATTGCATGTTCTCCTAGATTTTAATTGGAACGAAAGCCCCAAGCTCTCCCGGCATGCTCATCAGTGTATCAGTGAGATATATTCAAAAAGATATGCCGCATACACAGTGCAATATATGTAATAGAAAGCACAGCATGAGGGTTTGTGCATGTTCGTGTGTGAATGAGAAACATTGCAAAGCACTTTGTGGAACCTGGAGAGGTAAGATAAAGTGCTATATAAGGGTAGGCCACTTAGTATTCATTGCAACATGTATATGAAGAGACATAAATGCAAATATTTCCTTCCATTTCAATCAGGTTTGTTTGTTCAGCACCAGTGACAGATTTATTGATAAACAACTCACTGAATCTGTTGATTATTAATCAGTAATTTTTGTCAGGAAAAATATTTTTTTTAGTCGGACATTTTGGATGTTCAGTACAATAACTCCTGCACCTTTACACATTTTTCACATTATTTACTCATAAAATTATTAGCATTGAGAAATGTAAAATTTACTGTAAATGTGAATTGAATTAAAAAAAAAAAAGCTTAGTTGCCTTCTTTGTCATTTTCGTTGTCTCTTATCTCCAAACATGACAGCAACAATATGATTCAGAGATTACTATTTCATCCATCCTGTCTAATGATAATAGTAAAAAAAAAAAAAAAAAAGCCAAACATAATTAGCTAAATGTGCCACATTGATCGTGTGTGTGGCCTGTGGTTAGTTTGTAAGTTAGAAGTCTTATTAGGCCTGTCACAATAAATTTTACTGGGTGATTAATTGTCTCAGAAATTATCGTGAAAAATTATAATATTGTTTGAATTTGACAATAATTAGTAATCAATGTCAAATATGTGCTGGTTAATTTATTTTGAGTGTAGTACATCTTTTGACCACTGGATGGCAGTACAAGACTGTTTGAAACGAAGGATGGATAGTGAGGGAGCGAGCAGCGTGTCTCTAAGGAAAATGGGAGGGAGGCCCCGTGATATGACATGGGCTGTCTCTCGTTCTTTGTTTTTGGTTCTCAAAATGGGGGACGCTCAGTGTAGTTTGAACTCTTTATCATAGCTTTTTTTTTTACGCAAAGCTTCCAAAAAAATAAATCAATAAATTAATAAACAAGTTCTCAGTTTATTTTTGCAGAGAAAAACAACATTTTACACAAAGGCACAGGTTTCAACCATGAATTTTGGAGCTTCGACAAGATGGAGGTTTTTCCCCGTCTGCCTGTTAGCTCGTAGCTTAGCTTCTCAGCTTAGCTGCTTTTAGCGATCCAAAAACACAATATTGGATGGTTAAAATGGATTTTAAAGTGAAAAAAGAAAGGGGGGTGTCAGTGAAGAGCACCGGAGTTGAGCCTTTTGTCATCCAGTGTTTTCAGAAAGAAAGAGACACGAAGAAACGATAAAGCCAATAAATGAAAATGAGGTTGATAATTTTAATTTATCATGCAATTAATTGATTTGGATGCTGACCTCATCAAGGCCCTGTAAGGCACAATAAGGCACATCCACTCATCACAAACAGGTTTTTCATGGTTCTAAACACACTAATGCGCACTTCCACCAGCAGTACCTTCCAGGCAGCAAATCCTCCAGAGGCCGGAGTGGGTGAGAGCGCCGGGGTCTTTCTTGTCCTTGTTGTTGGAGTCGTCCTGGGAAGAGTTGGCCGTGCTGTTGCAGATGAAGGCGCGGGCGTAAAGCCAGTAGTCAGTTCCGATGGCCACTGTCATGAGGGCAAAAGCTGCAAACGCCCCCATGGTGGTCAGCAGCACCTGGATGCCTCGTTCCCACCAAACCATGGCCGGGCGTGGAAGAAAACTAATCTCTGAGAAACAACAAAGAACACGCTTTGACCCAAACACTGTTATTCTGAGACTGAAAATTATGTTTTTCTGTTTTCTATTCTGCTGAAAGACTTTACTTCAGCACACCAGCTGCATATTAAAAGGTTTTGTTCGGTCTCTGTCCCTGAAACACTCCTTGCTCACTGTTGCTTTATTAAAACCCATTCAGTGAAATACTACTTTTATGAAACATCCCAAATAAGTTGGTCTGGAGAACGTTATGTAACCCATGACCTTCAGTAAAGATCAGCAGCAGTTCTGTTAGTACTGGCAAACCTTTACCCTCCCACACTATGGTCTGTTCTGATCATTTTTCCCATCATGCTTAGCTGTGACTGTCTAGCACTGAGCTTTTCTGAGTGCGTTTGACTTAGATCTTAAAGGAAAAAAAAAGACAACGCTTCAGCATGTAGATTTTACATATTTCACTCACATTTCATTAGTTTAAACAAACCCTAAAACAATAATTAGGTTCAATAATGTTAGTAAAAATTAAAGCCCTAAATTTACATGAAGGATTGCGTATCACCTGTCGTCTATCATGACAGGGTTTTACTTCAAGATGGCCGCCACATTCACACCTTACAACATGTGTTATTGCTTATAGTATTTGTTCAGGATGATTCTCAGCTACAACCATATAAGTTCCTCATTTTATGTAGCTTTGAGAAGGTTGTAGAGCTTTTTGTGATTTTAACTGCGGTGGCATTTTTGTCTGAATTTATTCCAAATACGAAATAGAAGATGGACATTCAATTACTTTTCTTTTTAGCTTTCATTGGAATCTCTTCATTGGTACATGAGATAATTTTCAAACAGACAGTGTTAAAGATTTATGTCACAGTTTGAAGCAAAGATATTTTGGAATGACTTTCAACTACACTAATCCTGTGGTTCGTTTATCGCGGACTCGCTCTATCGTGGTTTCTCAAAATTAGAGTGAACATGACACACAATTGGCTGATTGATGGATGAGCCATACACGATCTGCATGGAATTTTTATTTAAAATGTATTTTTTAATTATTTAGTACCTGCTGCATCTTTGTGCAGCCCATACTGCAGGAAAAACTTCCTGCTGCAGCTGATCAGCTGTTCTCTGTACATGATCAGCTGTTCTCTGTACATGATCAGCTGTTCTCTGTACATGATCAGCTGTTCACCATGCAGGGTGGAGAAGTTGGCGTGGACAAGAGCACTTGCAGGTGGCAAAGAGCAGAGGAGGCAGGGAGCTGAAATCATGACATTCTGTGTCTTTTAGAGCGTTTAGAAACATTGTTTAGATTATTGCAAGAATGTAGGAAGGGTTTTAATATATTTATACAGTACATATGTGTGTGTGTGTGATGACTGAATTAAAATCACTTTAGTATTTGCTAAAGGTGTAATGCTGAGGTGGCAAACAGTTTCACAAAAACTCCTGAGATATTTTCCAAACCGTACAAGAAACAAACACTCAGACATGTAAAAACATTATTACTCCACTTTTGCTTTTGTCAGCAGGCGATAATTAAAATAGCAAGCCTCAAAAAGAGCACATAGTTCCTTTTGTATTTTGCTACAGACTTGGAATTGAACTGTCAAAATATTTATGCTTTAATAGAATATATGTCCCTTGTGGGGTCGCTGCAGGCGAGCAGTGGGAGCTGCTAATGGAATAAGCTCTTTCTGTTGCATCCTGGGTGAACACCCTGGAGAAGTTTTTCATCAAAACACAACAAACATTGCAGAAAACAATGGATAGCAGTTGGCAGGACACAGTCATGTTAAAAAAAAATGCCTTACCTGCAGCCCAAACAAAATATAAAACAGAAAACATTCAGTAAAAATCCAAGTGAATTCAAAATTATTGGAAAATGTAAATACATGTCATTAAAAAATGTTTTTACATATAAATGGATGTTTTTCAATTCATTAGAAGTTGGAATCACATCCAAAAAACTTCTGATTTATTTTCACAATAACTACACTATTTTATGTTGTAAACCACAATTGTATAACACAAACAATTGTGTTTGTCTGACGAATGTCAGATAAACACAATTGTTTTGGGAACAGGCAGAACTTTACTGACATCTACCTTCAGTCTGTGTCGGTCCACTCGCTTCCGAAAAGTCAAAATTAAAATGATCACACCAACGGAGCGTGCCTGAAAAAAAAATCCCCAAGATCTAATCCATTCAGCCAAAAGTCTGGGTTCTCGAGACATGAACCAAGCATCATGTGAGGCAGGCAGCCTGACCAGATCCAGATTTGCTGCCGATGTCTTCCTTGTGTGTTGATAGACCAGGAACCAGCCGAATCCAAAAAGCAGGAACCAGTTTTCATAAATCCAATTAAATATGCGTCCTTAAGACCCACAGATGACAGCAGAGATAGACACGCCATCAAGTCTTCCAAGTCGATGAGATATCCAGCTGTGTAAGGCTGATTGGTGACTCTAAATTGTCCCTAGATGAGAGAGAGCGAGTAAATGGTTATTTGTCTTGTTTGTCTCTATAATGTGGCCATGTGATGGACTTGCGATCTGTCCAGGGTGTACTCCACCCCTCACCCAGTGATTGCTGGACATGGGCACCAGCTACCTCCGTTACCCAAAATGGAAGAAGCGGGTAAAAGATAATGGATGGATGTTCTGAGTTAACACAGCTAAATCTAAATGCTAGGAAGAAAAAGCTGAAATTCTGAACTCTTGTCTCATACTATTTTTTTATCTTAAACTCAGATGTCTTCAGTGAACAACAAAAGCAACATAATTTGCCATGCTGTTCCAATATTTTTGGAGGGGACTGTACATACTCAGTTCTCTTGAAGGGGAGGCCTGCTGATGGACTCATGCTTATCTCCGCTGTCACAGAAGAGGTTGTTGTTGCTCCACCAAAGGAGGTTGTTCATATCAGAACTCTCCATCTGCTTCCAGATCCTCACGGAGGAGTCCAGGGAGAAAAAAAATTGAATGATGCATTTGACAATTCTTTAAATGATCAGATAAAGGACCACTTGGTCACCTGAGATGAACCATGAGACCTGGATGAATTAATTAATCTTGCCATATGGATTAATCAAGGAAAATAATTACAAGTCCCATGAGTACCCTGTTTCCAGTGTTCGAACATTTCTGGGACACATCAATCCAGGCCCGCCAAAACCTTCAGCTGTCATAGAGCTGGAAACAATGCAAACTGGATGCACTAAGTTTACACTGGAGGAGAGACAGTGTCATATGAGCACCAAAGAATCCATTTACTTCCATAAGAGTGGTCACTTCATCACCTTGTGTCCTACCTGTTTAAAAGGATATTCCCACCAGTAGTGCAGGAGATAATGGTAGGCAGCTCCTAAGTTTCTCCTCATTGTTGATCTTGTTTTACCTGCTACTGTTTGTGTAAATATGACAAATCTCCCTTTGTTAGCTCTGGTATATTCAGATGCCAAGCAAAACTTGATTAGTTAGAACCCAGTGAACCAACTGTAAATACTAGTCCAAGAACTAACTCAGCCTGTCACCATTGCTGCTTTTACAGATAAAGCCATCTCTTCCATTTATCTCAAGCCTCAAGACTTGCATTTTGTAATCGTTGAAAACCATCATGAAAAGAGTGAGATTTTTTTGTGTTCGACTCCCCTACCTTTTTGGGCTACCCCTGACTAGAGATGCACAACCTGGTAATCAACTGGGTTGAAAATAGAGTAGAGATATGGAGTAAAGCATGTTCTCAAAATTGTTTACAATGAGCAATTGCATCATCGGTCAAGACCTCCAAAGCGTCTGAAAAGATCAGAACCTGGCCTCCATACAAAATGGAAAACTAAACTCACGTCAAGCCTATTTGTCACTTTTCTTCGCCAGATTCAATTTCACCTGAATCTGGGAGTCCTCATGGCTGGAACATTCTATCATGAATTCTGTTATTATTTTAATAACCTGAATAGTGTGGACTGATGGAGAGACTGACATATTCAAGTAAAGTGACTTTATTTACAGTGCCCAAATTAGTGTACAGGTAGAATCTGGAAGGGAACAAAAGACAGGCAAGTATTTTAGTAGTAGGAGTGCTGTACTTTGTATAATGTCCAAGAAAAATTTCTTACTTTCTCCTATTTATTTGGCAGGCCTGGAGAGAATGGTGAAGGATCCCAGGTGGAGGATAGTGAGTAGATTGAGTTGGAAAGTGGCAGGACGAAACTCAGAGACTGATCCAGAGATGTTGTCTGTAGGCTGACAATGAGAAGACTGGTGAGATCCAGGAGGAGGTTCCACAGAGGGATGTACACAAGGATGAACCATGGAGCCAGGACTAGGAGGCACAAGTAGTGTTAGTTTCTCTTTTCTTAGATAAGGGCTGTGGGGCTATAACTAGTTACTGGTTGGTAGCATAATGTTCCAGTAGAGAAGAACTGATCCGAAGGTCCTTCAGTACACCAGAAGCTCATCAGCCAGGATCAGGATCAGCTGTGGTGGCAGGCCACCCAGAAGCTGCTGGACTGTATTTTCCTTGTCTTAATCTTCAGCCTTTGATAAAAAAACAAACAAACAAACAAACAAAAACCAGACTAACAGCCCCCAATCCAGTCCAAACCAGTTTTTGAGTTGTTGCATTACACTGCACACAATTTTACAGTGCGTAAATAACTGGATTATAAATTAAACATGATAGGGCAATGGAAAATGTTATCTGTGCATACATTATTTCATTTATTATTATTATTATTTTTTTGTTTTAGAAAAAAGTTTGGCGTTCTCTTTATTTTTAAGAAAGTGGGTGTTTTGTCACTCAGCAGCTTTGATTAATCATGTAATAATCACGACTAACTGCTATTTCAACACAAGACAGTCTTACTAAATGACAAATTATTCAAATGTACAATAATTTTTTTATGTATGTATTTAGATTTGCATAGAATGTGTTGAAATCTCATGCTGACATACCTTTACCTCTGACATTTGTGTGAACTGTCGTATCAAACTACTAATATGATTGATCCTGAATTGATTGAAAATATGTTTACTCCTGTTCTGTTATCGTTTCCACACGTAGGCTGTTCACTTGCGTATACTTACCCAGGCCACTTAATGTGTTCACAATAATTAATGACAATAGAAATATCAGACAAATCCCCCCAGACACATAAAGTCTTGAAAATGTCTGTGGGAAGTGAACGTCCGACACTTTGTGTTTGCACATGTGCACCCTTTGTGAGTCTTGGCCCTGATGGACTTCTGGACTGCTGAAAATCAATGACCCATTGCAATTCAGCTCGTTTGAAGCAAGAGTCCAATTTTTTATGGGATTTTTTTTTTCATTATATCACCATTTCTGAAACTTGTCAGTTTTTTAAATGATACATGACTGAACTGTATAAACTGATAACATCCAGCATTGCAAGGCTCTCCAAAACTTAATTTACCATATTTATTAAAAATACTTTGAAACGTTTAAAACTCATGAAATGGTTATCTTAAATGCTCAGATTGTGAAGCAGTGTAAAGTCAAGAAGGTTTAATTGGATTTGTGTTTAAAACACTATCTGTCAGAGCAGCTTACGACGTTTTCTCTTTACTTTTCTTTTGGATAAACAACGTTTGTGTAAAACAACAGTTTTTTCTCTAAAAGCTGTTTTCTATGCATTATTTACTTGCTTTAAACTTTCTGATTACTTCAAATGTGTTTTTGTTATTTGCCAGCTGTAGATTTGTTCTTGTACACTTTCTGAAGAGTATTTATTTTAACTGGCTCAATTACATGCAAGTCAAATTTGTGCCATTACAGCCCATAATTTTTTGCATGTTAAGTTCTGTGTTGCACCGTGATCCAGGAGAAACGCTGTTTCGTTTCAATATGTACTTGTACGTAGCTGAAATGACAATACAATTTCTCTGACTCTCTGACTCAGTTTGTGATACCTGAAAACTGGACGAGTTTCTTCCTGGTGATGTTTTTTATCAAACACTCTGCTAATCAACTACTGCTTACATTTCATTAATGAAAGAAAACCCCACAAACTCACTAAAATAAATTTAAACTGACAAAGGAAATAAGAAACTTTTGCTAAAAATCAAAATCAGAACAACTGTGTCAACTCTTGAAACTGTGCCTGCAGTCAACCTGCTTCACATATGGGGAGCAATATTATAGGCAGAAACATGGGTGTGCTATGGGGTCTCCAGTTTCTCCTATTGTTGCCA
>JARVLU010001196.1:27425713-27436226 GCA_031762415.1 Simpsonichthys santanae | reverse complement strand
CTCCTACTAACTCCAGTTAAGACTCTGGCAGCAGCATTTTGGATCAACTGAAGACATTTTAAAGAAGTATTTGGACATCCAGATAACAAACCATTGCAATAGTCCAGTCTAGACATGACAAATGCATGAACCTGTTTTTCTGGATCATTTTTAGATGTTTCTAATTTCAGTGATATTGCGCAGGTGGAAGAAGGCGTTTTAAGACGTTTTAATCAGGGGGTACTCTTTGTAAGGAAACGGTTTTTCCGATCGTCCATTCCTCCAAAGCATCGTTGGTATTAAAACCGGTTGCTTGGAAACATTTAAGGCAACAAACTACTGTTGTTTTTAAGAAAATGTTAAATCACGTCTTCAGACCACAAACTGACCTTTTCAGAATTCTGTTCCTTCGCGTACCAAAGCTTCAAAACATTTCAACCTCCAAGGAAGACACCTTGTTGTTTCCTATTAAGAACACACGCACGCACACACACATGCACACGCAGATATATATATTTTCTGTAAACCATTATAATACTCCTCAGAACTGCACATTCCAACATCCTCTTCCAGTTTGTCCGTGAGCTACAGCTATTGTGAGATTAATTTATATTTTGTTGCCATCACAGCTAAGCACACACTCTGTATTTTTCTATCAGTAGGACAAATGTGGGCACTACGAAAAATTATTTCCACAGAAACACTTCAAAGACAAGTCGGACAACGTTAAAAGTTCACGCTGACATTTCATTTTCTCACGGAAATTGCCGTTTACAGCACAACACGAAGAAAAGACGAGGCTCCGGTAATATCTATAACCGAGGTAAACGTCGCCACGTAGTGAATTAATTTTAAATCCAACCAGCTCTTTTAATTGCACACTGTCAAAAACAGTTTTTATTAATATTTTTATGAGCCTTACGTCATCTGAAATGAGATTTCTGGGATCAGGACATTGAAAATGCACTCAGAGCGCTCACATCACTGACTGCACCTCCATTCATTGCGTAACTGTGCATGCGAGACTCGTGGACTTGGTGGACCCGCGTTTCTCCTCTTTACCGGGGACTTGCTACAGCTCGGCGACACCGCAAGCCTTTTTTACACGCGGCTCGTTTGTACGTCGGTCTCTCCTTACAACATGTTTCCTGGTGCGTGTTTATGCATTCATGAGAACCAGCGGGTCGCGTTGTGTTTTTATGTTGAATTCTTTATACGGCGCGTCCTCCTAAGGCCTCCACATCAGACATGCTCAACCAAAATGCCTTCTGAGCAACTAAACAAATGCTAATTTTAGAGAAATAACATGAGCAAGAAGGATGAAGCAGGCTGAGGATTTGATCTCATGTAAATACAATCCACCTGGAGGACATCGGGCATGGAATAAACTGTTGATGCCCTTCTTTGTGTGAGGCAATGATCAATGCGCTGGTGCTAAAATGTCAATAAGTCAGTAAGTTAAGAACTCTAAAGGTATTTCCTTGCGCCTAACGTTGCTTTTTCATTGATCCTTTCAAAGCACTATACTGTATTCATAAATGATGTAACTTTGATGAAAAATAAATAAAACTGACGATAAAAGCAGCAAAAATGTCCAACAGGAGGAAAAACAAATAACCGGTACACCATCGATGAAGGATTTCAATACTGAACGTTTGTAGTTTTCAAGATGAGTGTTGTTTTGTCGACTGTGATTGAACAGAGAATGCAAGAAGACCTAAATGTTTTTGGTGCAGGATATTCCAGTAGAAGCTGGCAGAATAGATAGCTATAGAAGAAAAGTGGAGGGCTTTTCTGCTCGTCCGAGGCGGCGCAGAGTCATGGATCCTGATGGGTGAAGGGTGTGTGTGTGTGTGTGTGTGTGGTGACTTTGGCCACCCAGGAATAATTTTCAGCCATCTTGATCATTTGAGGAAACTTTACCTTTAAGCAAAACCTGTATGTCCCTCATTTATCACGGAGGATCTGTACCTCCATACCCTGAAGCCCCGCGATAAGTGAAAAAAAATAGTAGTGCAACTAGTAAGTAGTAGTTTATTTACAGTTGTTTTAATCCTTTCCCACACTCTTGCAATATTCTGAATAATGTTTCTAAACTCTAAACGCTCTATAAAATCACAGCATGTCATGATCTCATCTCGCTGCCTCCTGCTGTACTCTTGGCCACGCCCACTTCTCCGCTGCAGAGTAGAGATCCTGACATGCTGCTTTAAGAAGCTTCTCCTGCAGCTGTGGGCTGCACACAAATGCAGCCGGTGCTAAACAATTTAAAAATAATTTATTTTAAATAAAAATTCCATGCCAGTCGTGCGGCTCATCCAGTCAGTCAGCCAGTTGTGTGTCACGTCCAATTTTATTTTGAAAAACCGCGACAGAGCGAGTCTGGGAAAAACGAACCGCAAAGTAGTGAGGGACTACCGTACTGTACATATATGGTGGCAGCCATCTTGGATTTTGACAGGGCAAACTGATTTTCGATAGGGGCATGCCTTACACCTACTGTAGATGCAGCTACACACCAAACAGGAAGTCAGTATCTCACTTATTTTTCAAGTTATCCAGCTCAGAAGATGGGCGGATGGAAGGTATGTCCAAGTCTCCTCCTGGCTCCATGACGAGGCACAAAAAGTCCCAAACAGAAACTTTATACAGACACTTTGTGTTCTTAGCTAATCATACTGTGATGTTTTGTTTTAGGGTGATATTGAAACTGAACCTCTGTGTCATGAGATCAGGTCTTGGGTTATCAGATGGCACGGTACACTGTGAGTCTCATCCAAACAGGCAACAAAAACTATTCTCTAACCCTGCCAGCTTTTAGGTCCCAGAAGCTTGGAGTAAATGCAAAGCCAGAGGTCTGCAATGTCTCACTGCAACAGAGACCACAAACACCATGCCACCCCCACCCCACATCATCTCAGGTCTTTGAAGAAGATATTTATAACCCGTTAGTGACGGCGAGACGAGGGTCCACTGTTTTCTCCTCCAGATCTGTCATGTGTTACCTACAGGAGGTAAGCTGTGATGCAACGAGAGCAAGGACTGACTGATCCAGCGATGCACAAGTCCAGAGTTGAACACCACCACCCCCCCCCCCCCCACCTCACCACTTCATTGCCTCTGGGGCACATTGGGGTTTTAATGTAGTGGGACTCTAATTATAAAGCCGAGTGATCTGATTTCAGATTTCCCCTGAACTCTTATTAGAGAGGAATTACAGGTTAAAGATCATAATCTGTTCAGAGCTCATCATGAGAGAAGAGCAGGGGGAGAATGAAAATTGGATGACGATTTATTTATTTATTTAGACTTCTGAATATGTTCTTAAAATGTGGCTTTAATTAAACAGTTTTATCTATTGTGTCTAAGCTACTCTCTTTACAGTATATTAAAAAAACGATACAGTCAGTTCATCTCTAAATGATTAATAAATGAAAAGAGAAAACTATAATGTGCAGCCCACGTGTGTATGAGGTTATAGGCTAAAGGGCTGAATCTTGGTGGATATACAGTATGAATTTAACATGCTTAAAAATGGCCTCTTTAAAATTAAGTCCCGTTGGGATGATCAGGATTCCAATCAAAGTATACACTGATTTATCAGGATCAATGTCACCTCAGCTTCAGGTCTGTTGCAAAGACATAATACAGTATTAGTGCATGATGTAAAATCGTTTCTCAGTCACTTTGTAGATACACTCATTTATAAGGTGTCTTTGTCATTCTACCACATGTGGTACATGTGGGGGAATGAAATTGTGTACACAGGGTCCCAGTTACATCCAAAAAAAGTACAAATTGTAAAGAAAAACAGTAATAAGATCTAAGATATGAACTAAGAAATAAAAACTTTACCTACAGAAGGACAATGTTTAACTCGGGTCCTGTGTGTTGGTTATTTGCTGGATTCCCCCCCCCCCCCCCTCCGATTCTTAAAAGATGTTTTATCTGACGATGTTCTACCGTACTTGCCACTGTACACGTCACACCGCCGTATCAGTCGCATCAATCCAAAAATCCCAAATAAAGTGGGAAAAAAAACAAATACGTTGTTTCTCCATATAAGTCGCATTTATTATGCATCATCGCTGACGTGTCACGTTTTTTACGTGTCAGCGCTGACCACCTGGAAACGTGGGCCGCCAAAAATTGGTTGGCTGCCAAATGGTGGCTGCCGGAGCGTGCATGGGAGGACTTTAAGAATTTAACAAGCTTAACACTTAAAAACAATTATTTGTTTGCTCTAAATCAGGGGTCTGCAACCTGCGGCTCTGGAGCCACATGTGGCTCTTTCAAGCTTTGACCAAAACTGAAATAAAACTGAATTTAATTGGTTGTTATAACAACAACTAAAAGGGCTTGTTTTAGCAGCTTTCCTGTAATTTATTTTGCAAATATATAAATACTAGAAACATTACAAGGAGTAAAACATACTCACTTTCACTTTATGCTATATTTCTTCAAAGTAGGATACATAATTTTTCTACAAAAAAAAAAAAAAAAAAAAATCACATAGGAATGCATAGTTTATTGTTTTAGTTTTAGAAACTGGGCAAAAAATATATATTTTTTCCTTCATTACAAGAATCTCACATTTTATTTTTGTCTTAGACTGTAACAATATCTATAAATGTTAAAAATCATTAGATATTTTTAGTTTTATAAAATCACCCCTACTGTCCAGAAGAGGACCCTCACACAAACTTAAAGTGGTCCGTGGGCCACCAGTTGAGAATCCCAGTTGTAGCAGGTATTGTGGCTCCGGGCACATTTCATTTAGTGAACAAAGGGGCAGAAATGGCTCTTTTGATCGTGAAGGTTTCAGACCCCTGCTCTAAATCATTGCAGAGGTGAGTCTCAGTTGAACTTTTCTTTACTAAATGCACTTTAATGGTCAAATCAGCTGAGTTCACCTGGGCGGCACGAAGAAATGCAGCTGATTTGACGTGAACTCCAGGAGTTCCGCAGCGAGACGAAGGTGGCTTTGTATGGAAAGCCAAGTGTCTCATTAATAGCCACTTTTACTTATTAATAAGACATTTGGCTTGCCATATTACTCGAGCGCCCTCTAGCAGCTGAAAATGGTAGTGTTCAATATTTTCCATGTCAAAGTGAATGAAATTGTCAGACTGCAGCCAAAAGTTGAGTTTTAAATATGGGGAAAAAAATGTAAATAAGTAGCTTCACTGTATAAGTTGCAGGGCATGCAAATGTATGCAAATAGATGTGATTTATACAGCGAAAAGTACGGTAACTCCCATGAAACAAAGTTCAGCTATCTTATAAAAAGCTCTAAGATCTAAGACCTGGTCAAATTTATCTCTTGAGGTCTGTGATCATCCGACCTTACATCTCAAAGTCTACCTTTACCTTAAGCAGAGAAATGAGATGATAAATTATTAACATCACATGTGCACAGGCCCTTCACACTGACCCAAATCAATTTTAGAGAACTTCTAATAATAGCAGACCATTTTAACATTTTTCACCCGGTGCAATAATAAGCATAGGTTTCAGTAAATAATTACAACTTCTTGACAGAAAGATGCGACATCTGTAGAGAAACAACCAATTCTCCCTGCATCCCACTTGATAGCCTCAGATGTGGGCTCAGATGATTAGAAGTGATGTTTCTGCTGGCCTTCGTCCAAATAGTCATTATTTCCAGCTGTCTGACAGATCCAGAGGACCCCTACTGACCCTCTGGACCACCCGCCCACATGCCCACCCACAGTACAGCTGTGGGGCCGAGCCAAAGATAAGAGGCAGCTGAGAGCGCTGCAAATAACCTGCGCCCACTAGTCCCAGACCAGTGGGAGGGAATTAAATATAACCAGCACAGAGTTGAAACTTTTTACCCTGGCTGTTGCACCTCCAAGTGATGGGGAACCCCAGCTTTAATTTACCTTTTCCTGTAAATGTGCTTCAGCCTCCAGCTGTTCACAGCGTGCTACAGTGCACTTTTACTCCAGAATACATTGCATCTTGGTGCCTCAGCAGAAGTTTCCACGTAACGCTTTTCGGCAGAGTGAAGTGGCTCTTAGTCGCCTGTTTGACATGCTCACAAATCACAGCATGACTGATGTGGCGCAATGATTTGTGAAGGTAATTCCAGTCTAGCTCCACTCCCTGGCTGTGCATTACTGTGCTAATGTGACACTTTATTGAGCCCTGTAGGGAGATTTTCTCTTCGAGGCAGGTCTAAGTGCAGGGTCAGTAATGGGAGAGCTGCCCTGCAGCTGGGAAAGGTTCAGTGTCGAGCTGAAGGATGTTTGCCGACACGACGTTTCAGACTCATGGCCTTGTAATTGAAGGACTATCAGCGACGTTGATGTGCTGCTAGAAGCTGCCCGTAGTTTCAATTAACTTGCATTTTCCATTATGTTGAAGCTGAGGCGTTGTACTTTGGCTGCTGTGGAACATCTCGCCTGAAACATTTTCGCTTCTGAGGAAGCCAGCATGCGGTAAAATACACAACTATGACAACAAAGTTCATGCTCAATAATCCAGTTTTTTTTAAAAATACAACAAAGTTCAGTCCAGGTTGCTTTTGTTGTTGAGACGTTTCGTCTTTCATCCAAAGGACTTCATCAGTCCTTTGGATTTTTTTTTTTTTACCTGGATTATTGAGCATGAACTTTGATGTTTCAAACCACTTTGGCTATGGCTGCCTCAGAGGAGTCGACAGGGGAGAGGGCGTGCCCAGAAACCATCTTATCACCATGAAACTGGTTGGCCCACTATGCCAGTGTGCTGCTTGTGGGACTGAGTTTGCTGTGGCTCCTCGGACTGAAGAAGTCCTTTGGATGAAGGACGAAATGTCTCAACAACAAAAAAATAATCCAGATGACCTGACTTGACTGTTCGGCACAATCATGAGTTTTAAAACTTGACTGGAAGCACAGTGGCTCCTTGTTTTGCCCAGTGTCACTTCAACATGACGAAGCTGGGATCAAACCGCCAACCTTCCTGAGCCACAGCAGCTTTCATTGGATTTTAAATCAATACTAAAAACCCATCATAGCTTAGGGAGTGGTGGCGCAAAGGTTAGAGAAGGGGTGCCTGTGATCAGAAGGTCACCGGTTCAACTCCCCGTACAGACAACATAAAAAATTGTGGGTGGGAAAGGTGAAACACCCACACCTGCCTCCACCCTCATTTACCCCACTCTGGGCCCTTGAGCAAGGCTCTTAACACCCCACCATCTGCTCCCCCGGGCGTCCGAGATGGCAGCTCTCTGTGCCACACCGAGGGCTGTGGTAGCTCGGTCAGTGGTCTGTGGTTGCATCAGGAAGGGCATCCGGCATAAAAGCAATTGCCAAGTCTTCGTGTGACTCGGTTCACTGAGGAGACACCTGAAGAAGAGAGCAGCCAAAAGAAGAAAAAACTAAAACAAACAAAAAAAAAACTATTACAGAAGTCCCTCGTTTATCGTGGGGGATCCGTACCCTGAAGCCCCGCGATACGTGAAAAACTGTGAAGTAGGAATAGTAGTACAACTAGTACAAAGTAAGCTCTAAACGATCTAAAAGACACAGAATGTCGTGATTTCCCTCTGTGCCTCAGCTGCTCTCAGCCACCTGCAAGCGCTCTCGGCCACGCCCACTTCTCCACTCTGCACGCAGATCAGCTGATCAGCTGCAGCAGGAAGTTTGTCCTGCAGTAAGGGCTGCATAGAGGTGCAGGAGGAAGCTTTTTCTGCAGTTCAGAGCTGCACAAAGGTGCAGCAGGTGCTAAATAATTTAAAATAATTTATATTAAATAAAAATTCCATGCCGATCGTGCGGCTCGTCCATCAATCAGCCAGTTGTATGACATGTCCAGTCTTATTTTGAAAAACTGCGATAGAGCGAATCCGCGATAAATGAATCGCAAAGTAACGAGGGACTACGGTATAGTGTTAATTTAAAATTATCAAGGGTATGTGCTTTTCTTACTAAGACAGGTTATCACCAGTACACAGCTTGGGAGCCATTGTTACTGTGTTTGTGACCCAAAATCCACAAAATGTTAAATAACACAACTCATTTTTTGACCATCACTTTAACTGGACTGTGGTTTAAAGCAGATCTTAAAATACTTAGTACTGTACAGCTAAGATGATTATTTTAGTCCAGAAGACCGGATGCTGACCGTGCTGCTGATTTCTTGTTTTTAAGCTGCTGTTTCAAAATCCATCTGCTCACAACAGACTCATGTTCAGGCTGCTGTTTAATACACTGTATTATATTACATTATTATTGTTTAGCGCATAACTTAGATCCTTGTATACTGTTTCTTTTTTTTAATAATTTATATTATTGCTCTTTTTGGTTGTAACTGGGACCTTGAGTACACAAATTTGTTCCACCTCATGTACCACATGTGATGCGAATGACAATAAAGAACCTTGAGTCATTAACAGTGAGGGAACCTAAAACTGGATGAAAAAGGTTTTTTTGGTCACAATTAAACACCCGTCAAGTAGAAAACTGATCCATAAACGTACAATAGAGGAAACTTTTACAATTTGTCAAAAAAATATATTAAAGCCACAAACTACATTTCCAATCTACAGATAATTATTTGTACACAGAAAACAACTGAAGAAGAGTATAATGAGGTAAATTAGATGCCTGCTAACGTTTTGAGTTCAGCAGAGTGGTGATCGAGGAGCGGTGAGAGGACACTAATCAACACGGATTATATCAGAGTGTAAAAGGATTCAATGGCCTCTACACTCTGACAGGACAGATTAAGGTTTTAAAGACCTCCTGGGGGTCCGCAGATTGTGGATCAATTAGAATCAGTGACTTGGTTAACAGCGCTCCACTCGGTGCTGGGATTAGACGGAGAACAGTTGCTCCCTTGAGACTAGCTGTGGTGTCTGTGTGTAATGGTTAAAGACAAACGAAAAGAGATTTATGTGTAATCCTCTTTAGCTACTTTACCGTTCTCTCCACCATGACGTTGAATAATAAAAATAAAAGTGCTTTAACATGCAGCAAGTTTGCCAGGGAGTTCAGGAGAAGTGTGTGAAATTAGAAGTACTTCAGACTAAAGTGATTTAATTTAGATTCTGCAGCTAAAAAATTAACTTTCCATATGCACAAGTGTTAAACCACAACAAATTGTTGGTAGCTTAAAAATACGACGATGGAGTCTGGAGTCGTGTTTGGTCATAAACAAGAAAACGCAAGTTGACCAGTAGCATCTTTAGCCACATTTTAAAAAGCATATCAATGGAAAAACACCCACCCACCCGCCCATTCATTCACCCATCGTTTGCTGCTCGTTCAGAGTCGGGTCGCAGCTTGAGCAGGGGGGCCCAGACATCCTTTCACATCTTCCAGCTCCTCCAGGAGGATTTCAAGACGTTGTTCCCATGTCAGCTCAGAAACATCATTTCTCCAGCATATCCTGGATCTTCCCTCTCAACAACCTAGCTCCATCTTATATTACAGATCTTACTGTTTCATATTTTCCAAACAGAGCACTTTGCTTTAAGACAGCAGGTTTACTTGTGGTTCCTAGAGTTTCCAAAAGTAGAATGGGAGGCAGATCTTCCAGTTAGGCTCCTCTTGTGGAACCAACTTCCAGTTTTTAAGATTAGACTCAAGTGTTACCTTGATAAATCCTATAGTTAGGGTCAACTTGGGTTTCCTGAGCTATCCTTTAGTTATGCTGCTATAGGCAAATTGACCACATTTCCTCACTCGTCTGTCTTTACTTGCTCTACTTTACCTTACTGTGTGCTCTGTCTTTCTTCCAACAGAAAGTATACCTGGACCTGCCATTCTGTGTTCGTCTCCCCTTCCTGTCCTCTCAAACCCAGTCGGTCGAAGCAGATGGCCGCTCGTCCTGAGCCTGGTTCTTCTGGAGGTTTCTTCCTGTTAAAGGGGAGTTTTTCCTTTCCACTGTTGCCAGTGTGCTTGCTCAAGGTGGGAGACTGCGACAAAGTGACGATTCAATGCAATCTGCTGCTTCCTTAGAAGACTGACTGGCTTTTTTAACGTACGTGAATGTTTGTGTTCAGTGGCCTGAGACGACTTCTGTTGTGACATGGTGCTACATAAATAAACTGAATTGAATTGGCTAACATGCCTGAAAAACCTCTTTAGGGCGTCGTCCAGTGTGCATCCTTACCAAATGTCCAACCCACCTCAACTGGCTCCTCTAGATGTGGAGCAGCACCTCTACATCGAGCGTCTCCTGGATAATCTCACCTTCACTTATAACTTTAGTGTAAATTATTATTTAAGATTCAAACTTTTCATTTTGTGTTGTTTGATCTGCTGCGATTGCACAAACTAACACACCGCAGCAACGTTTTTAGGCCATTCCAAGTGTTTAAACTCATTCTACTGTAAATACAGGTAGTCCCCGACTTACGAACGAGTTCCGTTCCTACGCACCGTTCGTAAGTCCGGATTTTTGCCGTAAGTTGGAAAAAGTACGGTAAACTGCATTTTAAACACGTTTTTTTTTTTCAATGTAACTCCAGCGTACATTCTGTACCTTAAACATGTACAGTACTATATTTCCAAGCAGTTAG
>JARVLU010001196.1:27413539-27425613 GCA_031762415.1 Simpsonichthys santanae | reverse complement strand
GATGACATCACTGGGGGCGGAGCCGTAAGTACGGAGCGCCGTAGGTCGATGGCGCCGTAGGTCGAGGACAACCTGTACCCTAAAAAAAACCCCGGAAAAAACATAAAATGCTGCATAAAAAAGGCAACGTACGGCACAATGACGTCACTGGGGGCGGCGCTGTAAGTACAGAACGCCGTAAGTCGATGGCGCCGTAAGTCGGTGACCACCTGTAATCCAGGTGCAAATCCAACAATGTTCAGTCAAATCATCTGCAACATTTTGGCATGACTGCTTCAGAGGAGTTGACAGGGGAGAGGGTGGGTCCCAGAAACCATTTTATCACCAGCAAACTTTTTTTTTTTTCCACTATGTGAGTGTGGTATTTGTGGGGAGCCAGGTTGTTTGCTGCTCCTCAGACTGAAGAAGTCCTTCGGATGAAGGACGAAATGTCTCAGCAAAATAAAATAAAAAAAAAAAAAGAAACCGTCCAGATGACCTGACTGAACATTATTGTCTTAGCATATTCACTATGGCTTTGCTTTTATGATTCCATGCTCTCTATCTGCCATGTTACACAAGGTGGAATACCAAAATCTTCTTTTGCTGCAGTTATTTTCTGTATTGGTAATTTTTCATCATGCAGCTCTAATACACTGTAGACTCTTGGTCTAAAATGATGATTACTCCGTATGAGTCATGAGCAGCATCAGACAACTTAATCCATCACTGAGTTCAAGCAACCTCACTCTTCTCCTTGTTTCTGCAGGCTTTGATGAATCTGTGGCACTTCTTTTAGGGGCCTCATAACTTACAGCCTTTATTAGTAAACTCTTACAACAAAAGTTTATTCATTCCATTTCCCGCGAGTTGAGATACAGGTCGCGATGCCGAAACAGCAGCCTCGCTGGGTGCTCAAGCTATTCTAAAAATGAACAAACATATTGATCAAAACTAAGATTTATGGTTCATGAAAGATAATGCATTTCACCTCTTTATCACTTTTAACGCTGTAGTCTAAAGGTCATGCAGTCTATCGACTTGTTTATTCAACTGTCTTGTGTAATAATCTTGCATTTATTGTTCTTTTAAATGCTCTTGCAACAGAGTTACAATAAAAAAAAAATCTGCCTTACAATATGTGTAATGTACTGGAATTGGAAAATTGAGATGAGTTATTCATTTGTTTTGTTGCTTATATATAATTATTGTTTGAATTGATTGTTTTAAAAAGGGGCAGATATAATAAGTTTTTTTCTTCCTTCTGCTGCCTTTCATTTTATATTTTGCTTTCATAAAACACATGTGATTGTTGTTTTGTATTTATTTTTACAAAATAAATAAATAAATAAATAAATAAATAAAATAAAACCCTGAGCAAACAACAGCCATCACAAGTGGCCTAATTCATAAATAGAGTCCACATGTGTGATTTAGTTTCAGTACAAATCCAGCTGATCTGAGAAGACCTATCAAAGTGCATCATGAAGAACAAGGGACACAGCAAATAGGTCAAAGGTGAAGTTGTTGTAAGTTTAAAGCAGAGTTGGGTTATTTATATACTGTATTTCCAGGTCTCTCTTGTAAATGAGTCCTCGAGGCTCAATGAGATTAACCTGCCTAAATAAAGGTTGAATATCCCAAGCTTTTACCAAAACAGTTCAATTCATCATCTTAAAATGAAAAGAGTTCAGCACAACAGCAAACTTACCAAGACATGGCCGTCTACCTAATCTGACCTAATAAGATTAATCCATGAAGCAGCCAGAAAGCCTTAGCCCATAGTACTTTGGATGAGCTGCAGAGAACCACTGCTCAGGTGAAGAAACTGACAGGACACTTATTAGATGTCCATAGAGCTGGCTTTTACGTAAGAGTGATAAGAAGAAAGTCAACGTTGAAGGAAAGTCATAAGAAATCCAGTTTGCTACAGTTCATGTAGAAACAGCAAACATGGAAGAAGCTGCTCCGCTCAGAACATGAAGTCTTTCCACCTCAATGCAGAACACTGTGTGGTGGAAAACTAACTCTGAACATCACCCTGAACGCACCATCCCCACTGGGACATGATGGTGGCAGCATCATTCTGTGAGGAAGCTTTTCTTCAGCTGGGACAGGGAAGCTGGTTGGAGTGGATGGGAAGAGGGATGGAGCTAGATACAGGACAGTCCTGTCAGAGGCTGTGAAAGACTTGAGACTGACGTGAAGGTTCACCTTCCAGAAAGGCAATGACCCAAAACACCCAGTCAGAACTATGATGGGATGGTTCAGATCAAAGCATATCCATGTGTTTGAATGTCCCAGTCGAAGTCCAGATCTAAATCCAACTGAGAGGACAAACCTTGAAAACAGTAGTTCACGGACACTCTCCATCCTTCTGACTGATCTTCAGCTGTTTAGCAAAGATGACTGAGCAAAATGTTCAGCCTCCACAGATGCAAAGATTTTAAGGTCAAACCTCAAAATGACTTACAGCTGGAACCTCTTAAAAGATTTTAGTGAGCATGTGTAACTTTTCATGAACTTTTTTGGTCTTTTGGAGACATTTTCGTTTAAATTATTTTCAAAGAAACACCCTGAGACCTTCTGCTGAGATTAACACATTCATCTGGCCAAAACACACCAGCCCACCTGTTGTCACTGTGGTAGTCATAGTCTCCGTCTTCGTAGCCGTCCACTTCAGGGTCCTGTTCGTACTCATGCGTCTCATAGTGGAGGTGGTTCTCCCTGAAAACACAGGACTCATGAGATGACGTGCACAGAGGAGGACAGACAGCAGCCAGTATCAACTTTCTGCTGTGGTTTGTTGTGTCACCATGGCAACCAGAAACACAAGAGCAGGGTAAACAATAGAAGAGCTAATTTTACAAACATCTGAATGACTCACATCTTCATCAGCGGAGTCAGACACTGATGAAGACAAACGCAGCAGCATTAGCAGTAAAGTGTGATTTTCCCCTCTGGAGCTGAAATACTGTTAGCTACATACACTAAATTAATCATGTCATGTTGCTCTGTGCTTGTTATATTTTTTTTCACACATTTTTCACTATTTAGCTGTGTGTTTAGTTAATACCAGCAGCCTGTTGTTTGCAGGGTTTCTGCCCTGCTGCCTCAGATTTAGAGCAGGGAACTCTGATGTTCACAGCATCAGCACCTGCTCACTCTCTGACAGCGTCTGACTCTGCTGAAGGCCAGCTCTGCAGCCTGAAACCTACTGGAATACGTGAATTAAATGGATTGCATTGCATTCAAGACAAACTACTTATTTCAGCGTTACCAGGTAAGTGATATTTGATTGCCTCCAGTAATTCTTGAGCAACAAGAGCTCTTTGTGTTGCAACAATACTTAAAAAGTGTCTAAAATGAGCACAGTTATTTGCACACAAATAGAGCATCTTAACTGGAGTCACAGCACAAACACACTCTGGGAGATCAAAGACATTCAGTAAGAGCCCTATTTATTCGCTCTGGGCCTGAATGGTGAAAACAGTTTTGAAATAAATTACCAAGTGCAAGTAAGTGGTTCTGGTACTTAGAGAACTAAATGGTACTGTACAAAGGTTAATGCCAAACCCAGTCTTGAACAAAAATATTAGTGGGGTGGACATTCCTAATCACTAACCACATTAGTTTTACAAATTGCATTACATTTTCTGTGGAAAAATGATATACACGTGGCTTAATATTACATTTATTGTCTTTTTTTGTTTGCATAACGTTATCAACTTTTTTCTCCCGTTGTCCCGTGTAAACAGTCTGGTCTAATGATGTAGTTCTAGGGTTTTCTCCTGCAGCTTCTCTGCACCAGATGGCGTCAACAGATACACACCTGCAGATCATTACCCTGATTAACTGCAGGGGTATAAATGGCAGTTGATTACTTTTAATAATAATAATAATAATAATAATAATAATGATGATAATAATAATAATACATTTTATTTGTATAGAGCTTTTCTAAATACTCAAATTCGCTTTACATGATTAACAAAAAATCAACAATGCACAACACATAGAACACAGTAAAACATTTAAAAAAGTGCACATTTAAACATTAAATAAACACTGTAAATTTACTTCATGTCTTGGAGTTGCTCTTTCAGTCACAACTATTCTGGGTATTTGTAAGATCCTCACAAATAATTAAAATCAGAAAAATGGATGCCTTCCAAACCCACATCCATCTGACAATGTGACCGTTTTTATTTGATCAATGTAAAATGCTATATAACAAAGACTGGCACACAGCTTTCTGTATTGAATTTTTAATTAAATTTGAAGTAATAATTCTGACATAATACTCCAGATCAACACAGTTAAGTGTGGGGAAAATGGTCGTGTGAAGTAAGACTAAAAATATCAAAGTAATGAATAAATAATGGTATACATCATCACTCCTTTGATTTAGATCCAAGACTGCTGTTTGAACCATTGACCTTCCACAGCAACACATTCATGGAAGCCACAGAATTGGTTAAGATCCTACCATGAAGGTGAAAATGTCCAGTTTTTTTGTTTCTCTTCTATTCTCTTGGGTTTTCTGTTCTGGTTTCAAATGGATTTGAACAGAATATCTCCACTGTTGGACTCAGCAGGTTTCACTGCAACTGTTACTACATTTGATGAGCTTACATGTAGTGACTGTATCAATGTGCTAAAACCAGCTGAATGTGTCCAAGGAGCAGAATATTATATTTTGCCCCTGAATTGTAATCAGTAAAAATGTTAAATTACAAATATCAAAAATAGTTGAAAACACACAGAACAAAACAATAAACTGCAAGCTGTAATTTACACTGGTTATCAGGAGGAACTACGGTACTCTGTGGGGCGAATATACTGTATATTTAGGTGGAGCTATGCCCCACCTACCCCTCTGGCCAAATGATAAAAATGATATGTGTGAAGGGCACAATGACAATCACATTTTGATACTGAAGGTAAAATGCTACTCTTAGTGTTTTGAAAAACTTTAAAAATAAAACTGAACTAAAAAGCGGTGTGGGTGTAAGTGTTCACCTTGTTTATTTGGAAGCCAAAGTCATTATCATGAAAATTTATTAGTAATTAATTTGATGGGATCTACCTGTGAGCAACCTAAGTGTTAAATGATCTCAGGTTAAATCCACCTGCTTCTATAATCCCTAGGATCAACAGCAGTGCAACACATTTAACTAGTCTACCACTTAGGAAGGAAGAGAGAGAGGGAGGAAGGAAGGACGGAAGGAAGGAAGGAAGGAAGGAAGGAAGGCAGGAAGGAAGGAAGGAAGGAAGGAAGGAAGGAAGGAAGGAAGGAAGGAAGGAAGGAAGGAAGGAAGGAAGGAAGGAAGTAAGGAAGGAAGGCAGGAAGGAAGGCAGGAAGATTTAAAAGACATTTAAAATCCAATCTCTCAGCTGAGTACACCATGTTCACCCAGCTAACTCAAAGCTAGCAGAGCCCAGCGACACATTTTAGAGAATCTTTATCGCTCTGGTTGAAGCACATGTGGCCGTGGAGGAGAAATAAGAGTCATTCTGGAGCTGCTCGAGTCACAGTCCATCCTTCACCAGTGCTCCCACAGCACTACCAGAGCTCCTGCTGTCCTTGGCTCTGAGGTCTCAGGGGTCGTTTTGACCCAAGGGCAGCAGGAAAGGGGGAGGTTTGTCGTCACTTAGCTTTTTTTGTTTTAGAATTAAAAAAAAACATATTGAGGAGCTATTAAGGTGCTAAACACATGATGGCATTAATTTTAATCACATTAATATTACATCTACAAGGCTGCACTGTTAAAAGAACAATTCAACTCTGTGGTGTTGCTCACCATGCAGAAACAGTTCGTCGCTTCAGGAAAAACTTGATCTGAATAAAGTTGCTGGCTGTTGTTTTCTATAAATAAACACAAACCAAGCTGTAAGAAAACAGAACATCAGGAACAAACTGGTCTGAACTCCCAACCATCGCTCCAACCTTCAGCTAAACCAGTCAACAGCCGCTGAGCCTCGACTCCACACAGCCATGACAAGAGTGGGATAAACACACCTGGAACTGGGAGGGAGGGTCTACAGCCACCAGCCACAACATTATGACCATGTAATGTTCTACTTTTTGTAGATACATTTTGCCCTTCTGTCCCTGAGAGAAGCAAATTTCTGGTGGATCTGTGGGTCCCAGATTGTTCACGCTTCTTTGCCTTTTCTAAAAAAAAAATGAAATAAAATACTTTAAATCAGTCATACATGTCTTAATCCATGGTGGGTCAGATCCTGATGTTTGAAAAAGGAGGCAGGGGAGTAAAGAATTAGCCTCTCTAGATGCAGTTAGCCAAGACTTGTTGCTAAACCAGGTCCTGGAAAAAGACAGTGTACCGTATCCCTCCGTCTTTGGACTGCTGATTAATTGTGATGTTTGGGCTGATCAGGTCTGACCTCTTTCACCTCTAGCTTCTCCTAATATGTTCTTCACTCTAAAGGTGTTGTTTTAAGTGACTTCACTGAATTATTTAATTTCTCTTGCTTCACTTCGTATCTCTGTCCAATCGTCTCCAACTCCCCCGGCTTGACCTGTCAATCAGGCAAATTTTATGACAGACAGCTGTGATGTCAGCCCTGCGGTGGGAGTAACAGTGTCCACGGACAACTCACCGCCCTCATCGGCCTCCTCATGCAAAAATGTGTTATGAGGTCATCAGTATGTTGTTGTTTATGTGCAACTTTCACACTGTGCCCTGGTCAGGACACAGTGCAAGATATGATTTTTTTAACCTCCACTCCCTCGTGTTTCTCTTTTCCTTATCTTTTTTTGTCTGTCTAAAACGGGTCTCTCTTGTAAATGAGTCCTCGAGGCTCAATGGGAACTAACCTGTATAAATAAAGGTTGAATGAATGAATGCATTTGTGTTATGCTTCATAAAATAAAATAAACTTTACTGTTCTGAAAAACTTTAATTACAAAAAAATTCAAAGTATGTCACATCGTAGAATTGTCACAATCACAAAATATAAAAGTGTTCAAAGTTAATTTTAATTATTTTAGAACTTTTAATGTTCAGTTGTTACAGTGTAATTGATCAAGAAGTACATTTCTGCTCCGTGCTGCTGCTGCATGAAGACTTAACCCTTTGTTGTCCTGCTGCACTTCTCTACAATTTAAATTTAAATGCTGTAATATTGTTTATTTACACATAAGGTGGGAGATTGGCATGAAACCTGAACTTGGACTACTGTATCCCTTCTTCACGGTTTTTCCACTTATCGCTCTATCGTGCCGTATTGGTCCCCTAAACCCTGTGATAAACGCAGGACTACGGTCTATAAATAAAACATGAAGAAAACTGAATTTTTCCTACTTTACTCGAACGTTCAGCTCTGATGATACAGGTGATTCGATCTGGAGGAAGCTGGCTGCTATTTGCTCCATGAAAACTGCTGCAGAAAACACATAAAACTGTCAAATTGTCCATGAAAAGGGAGGCGAGGGGGGGAAGGAGGGGGCGTTTGCCACATATGTGCTTCTGAAGTAAATACTCAGCGCAGCGGGGGGGCAAAATCACCCAAAATAAAACCAGACATTTATCCACAGGGAAAATATGCATTAAACCAAACATGTTCCATTAGGTTTTTGACAGGTCTGCACTTGCGGGCATGAAATTAAATTTTTCTGTTTGGCAAAAACTCAAATGTATCCTTCACTGAACCAGATACAGACGTCTTCATCACAAGACGGGCTCCTGCTGAAAAAATATACACAAGTTCTGTTTGGTGATATCTCCAAAGTTACTTAAAGTCAGAGCTTATGTGATGAAATCAGAAGAGATTTATTTTTTTTCTCTAGACTCCTGACCCATTTTAGTCAGAGTTTATTGTGAATCACGATGGGGGAAGTCACTTTCAGAAGTCACTTGTTGCTATCAGACACAAAAATGAGATATGACAATGTACTTATCCATAACACCGTTTTTTTTTTAAATCAGAATTATCAACAATTCAAGATAAAGATGTTCTTTGTTTTTGTGTAGAGATGATGGGTTTATATCTGGGTAATGACTTTGTAGGTTGGTAAAAAAAAAATACTTACATGAAATTAATTGAAAAATTGGAATTGGAATTGAAAAAGCTCCTCGGATGAGGATCGAAACGTTTTCATGCTACAAATAAAGTCCAGTTGCTTCTGTATTGAACCTTTTTTGTCTTTACATGAAATTAACATTTTTTTCCAGGTTTTTATGAATCTAGTGGGAAATACTTTGAGGGTTGTGCGTCAAAGGGAACAGACAGATTTTTTTTAAAGTGGGGGTTCTGCTGGCTGTTAAAGACTAATAAACATATTGCCTGTTGTGGATAACTTTTTGAACAGAGAAATAGTTTAGTTTTGACAGGACTCATGAACTGACAGCTAGTCTGAGCAGGGCTGAGATCCATTTGGATTGCTGCCACGTTCAAAATACGTCAATCAAATTGTAGCAGTAGCAGCTAACTGTAGCACCTCCAGTAGGCCTGTCACAATAAATTTTGCTAGGCGATTAATTGGCTCAGAAATTATTGTGATAAATGATAATATAGTTTGAAATTTGATAATAATTAGTAATTATTGTCAAATTTAAGAAAAAATGTTTTATCTTAATTAGTTTTGCATGTAGAGCCTTTTTTCGACCACCAGATGGCAGTACAGTATAAGACTGTTTGAACTGAAGGATGGACACTGAGGGAGCGCGCAGCGTGTCTCTAAGAAAAATGGGAGGGAGGCGCTTTGGAGCTTTGACAAGACGGAGGTTTTTCCCTCCAAAATCGGCTGGTTAGCTTAGCTCGTAGCTTAGCTTCTCATCTTAGCTGCTTTTATCAATCCAAAAATGCAATTTTGTATTGTTAAAACAGATTTTAAAGAGAAAGAGAAGGGTCAGTGAAGAGCACTGGAGTTGAGCCGTGTCTTCAGTAGAAAGAGACTCGAAGAAACGATAAAGCCGATAAATGAAAATGAGGTTGAAAGGCCTAACTTCCAACAGAAAAATCAATTTATTGTACAAATGAAAATTTGACAGCAAATACAGTACAGTATATATAAAATAGTCCCCTGTCATTGCACATCTCGTGTTGTCTCTGAGCAGCACACCTTATCCCTAATGCTCCCCGGGCCCTTCAATAGCTGCCCACTGCACCACCTGGTGGTTGATGGGTTAAATGCAGAGAGCCAATTTCACCATATGGGAACATACAATGATGACAATACATAACACAATACTATTATTATATAAAATGAGCATTTAAAACAGCAGGAATCCACCTTGTTCTTGGCCCTGCTTGTACTAGCCGTTAGCTCATCTGTTTCTCCAAACTGAGGCCGTTCACAGAGCTTTGTCCAACAAGTTAAACATACCTGTCTGTAAACTTTGCACACAACTCCCCCCATCAACAAAAATTAAATACCATGAGCTCCCTGCCAACAAAGATGATATAGGGGAAACACTGAACTCCTTTACTATTGTATGAGCTTATGCCAAAGATTTGTGGCTTAAGTTTTAAATATTACAGCAAAAAGAAAAATGTTCCTCCTTTAAACCAATAAAGTGGAGTCAGACAGTTTGTAGGACCATTACACCAGGAAATACAAATATGTGTCTGTGTGTTAAAAATGGTGGTCCAGTGAAAGGCTGAACGTTTACAGCCCTGAAGACTGGATCATTTCCCCTGCGTGTCTACACTGTTTGGGGGGGCAGCGCTGTTACCTGAAGAAGTTTGTGACTTCCCATTAGGAATGAAGCATGCTTGATGTTTGAGCTTTACTGGTAAAGGGTGCCATGGTTACCAAGCTTATCAGCTCGCAGCAGGTTTCTTAGAAAACGCTGTGCTCGCCAGATCAATTTAGAGGACCAACCAGCCCCCCCCACCCCCCCAGGCATGAAAGGCGATCAAATTCCTCTCCATAGAAAACACACGGAATATACAGGCGAGACTCAAAAGATCATAAGACGTTCTTCAATACTGTACTTGATCTTCTGCTGCCACTTTTCTGTCAAAGACCCACAAAGCTTGCCAGGTTCTATTTTCTTTAAGTGAACCTTTAAGTATTAATGTAACTATTTCAAAGTGATGGTTTTGTTGCCAAGTTGTGTAAGCATTTCTGCTCACACATTTATAATAGTAATAGTCTTTGAGTTATAACCAACGATTTTAGGGTCAATCAGCTGGAAGGAGTTTCATTAAAATGCGTCCAGTGGTTCATGAGCTAAAAATGTGTTAAAAATAAACACATAGGCAAAAATATTTTAGCTGTAGGTGATAACGAGCTAAAAGTCCTGCATCTCCAGATGGCCTGTAGGATATTTAAATGCCATCAACCGAACAAGAGCAGAAAACTGACTCAGACATCAACACTGTGGTCAAAAGGAAAAAGAAAACTCAAGCATGGCCAAAATAAAAAAAAACAGGGTTGACTTTCAAATAAATTGGCCGAGTTAAAGTATTTGTCAACCCTGGAGAATTCCCTTTCGGTCTGACAGCCTAAATCTTGACACCAACAGTGGCTCTGAAGGGAAACCCGTCCAGGCACAGCGTCGTTTCCGGGTCAGTGAGAATTTTCCACTTTCAACATCATCTAAACATAAAGTGAGTGAAAGCCGTCTGATGCAAATACATTTTTCATTTAGTTCAATTGCATCTTATTTGAACTCTGGAGTGCAGCCTCAATATAAATTTGCATATTTAGATTCTATCTCCCTCATTGGAAAATGTTTCTGTCACAGAGCTCTGCGAACAGAAATGTCCTGGACGTTTTAGCTTGTGGAGTAAATTCATCTGTTGTTCTGTTATATGAACCTTACTTCTTTTTCCACATGAGGCTGAGGAGACGTTTGTCAACTTAAACCTTCTTGTTGAAACCAACAGCACGTATGGGCTTCGAGACTGGAGTCTGGGTGACAGCGAGGTCATTACTCTGAGTTCAGTCATCCCAAAGAGTTCATTAGACCCCGGCTCGAGACTCTGCTGGGATTATAGTCTTCACTTGGGCAATAAATTCTGCTTTGTATTGTTTCTATTTTGAGCAACACAACCTTAAAGGAGGATCATTCTAACAGCAATCGTCTCGGCAGCACCAGAGGGACCAAACAGTGAAAATTTGATCCATGAGCTAAATTGATGTTACAGCTGCAATAAACACCTGAGGGGAAGAGAGCTACCAAAAGTGAGGGGATTTATGGAAACAACAGTCTGTTTCAGGGGGATTTGGTGTGACGCGTGCCGAGCAGATGAGGTAAAGCACGAGAAACTTTATTATCCGAAATTCTCCGTCAACATGACTCACTCACAAAGCGGAAACGCTTTTGTGTTTGCTTATTTTCACTTCTATGCATTAAGCCTCTAATATTTCAAATGAAATTAGTTTAATTCCTCTTTAAAAAGTTGTTTTTTTTTTTTTCAAATGAGGGGAGAACAAATGTTATTGAACGCTCTGAAAGTTGACCCTCTCATAAACTTTTTACTCCATGACTGAATGAAAACGTCAGAAAACATTGATAAAATCAGAGTTGACCTCCTGCTCCCCCTCCACACAGAGAGGTGGGCACCTGAAAAGGATGCCTCCTGCCACTTCCCTTTAAAGGTTTAACTGGAGAACCAGCCGAGGCCCCACGGTCAACCCAGGTCTTGTTTGAAGGATTACATCCTCCAGCAGGCCTACTAACAGCTGTCAGTCCCAGGGAAGGAGCTGGGGATGTTACTAAAGACAAAAGAAGGTTAAATCATTTTATCTGGACCAGTTTCTTTAAGGGATAAATGTTTCTTCTTCCATCCGGAAGACTTCATCAGTCTGTGGCCATCTGGCCTAAAACATTAGATTGTTATTCATGATGATTGACTGTTTTGGACAGGTGAGTCCTTTAGCATGTAATAAAAGCCTGCTTCTGAGGCTTCAATGTGAAGACGACGAAGGAGATTGTTGTAGACTTCATAAGGAACAAAACCACCTATCCCCCCCGCCAAACATAGGAGGATCTGCTCATCAGAGACTCAACTTCCTCAGGACGCTGAGACAAGCTGGTCTGGGAAGCTCAGTCCTCACCTCCTTCTACAGGTGTGCAGTGGAGAGCGTCCTGTGCTCCAGCATCAACGTGTGGCATGGA
>JARVLU010001196.1:27364714-27378119 GCA_031762415.1 Simpsonichthys santanae | reverse complement strand
GGGTGTGTTTGTTCCTTCTGAAGTCCACAATCATCTCCTTTGTCTTCTTCACATTGATGTGAAGGTTATTTTCTTTGTACCAGCTCTCCAGGTGTTCCATCTCCTGCCTGTAGCTGGACTCAAGAAGTCTAATACCCAGTTTTAGGTATACGGTTTTGCTAGTTTTAGTATACAGTGTATAGCATTTGTTTTGTTGTTGTGGTTTCTCAGTTTTGTCTATTTGTTCTGTCCACAGGTCTAGAGGCAGACTTCATTGATGTCGATTTGTGTTTTCTTTCTGCCTTTATTTTCTTCTTTGTCTTTTCATTCCCGTGTCCATCACGTCTTAAACAAACCCAAAGCAAATTATTATAAAGTTTTATTTATCAAGTGGAGCATTAAGGCCAACCATAATGCTTTGCTTGTGAAAATAAATCTGTTGGGCTTCACCTTGACACTCAGACAATAATTCTGAGTGCCGAACAGGACAAAGGAATAGGGGGAAAAAAATTAGCTATAATTTGGTAAGTTTCAGTACATAGCTACAGTTTTGATAGTTTTAGATTTTAGCTAGTGCTTTATTATTTTTAGTAGCTAGTGTTTTTGTAGTTTAAGTTTGTATAGCGACGGTTTTGCTAGTTCTAGCTTTTTAGTTATTTTTCTAGTTTTTAGATAATATTTTACTAGTTTTAGCTTTTACCTACTTTATTCCAGTTTGAGCTTTTAGCTACTGTTTTCTAACTTCTAGCTTTTAGCTACAGTTTGCTAGTACTAAGTTTTTAGTTATTGTTTTTTTTTTCTAGTTTTAATTTTAAACTATTGTTTTACTGGTTTTAGTTTTTATGTTACTATTGTTAGGTTTAGCCTTTAGCTACTGTTTACTAGTTATAGCTTACACCTACTTTTTCAGTTTTAGCTTTTAAGTTTCCAGGTCTCTCTTGTAAATGAGTCCTCGAAGCTGAATGAGATTAACCTGTCTAAATAAAGGTTGAATGAAAAGTTGCTGTTTTGCTCGTTATAGCCTTTAGATATTGTTTTGCTAGAGCTAGCTTTTAGCTACTATTTTGCTAGTTGTATAGCTACTGTTTTGTATGTTTAAGCTTTTAGCTGCAGTTTTTGCTACTTTGAGCTTTTAGCTACTGTTACTAGTTTTAGTATACAGTATAGCATTTGTTTAGCTAGTTCTAGCTTTTAGATACTGTTTTTCTAGTTTTAATTTTAAGTTACTATTTTGCTAGCTTCTGTTTTGTGAGTTTTAGCTTATCCGATAGAAAGGTGTTATATCAGTACAGTCCATTTATAACCAAGGTTTTCCAATTTATAATTTTCTTTTGATCATTAAAACTTTATAAATTCAGTTTTGTTTTTTGTTTTTTGACTAAAGTAATCAAAGCGCTCATCTTCACTCTGCGTTTTCACAGAAATGTCAGTTTTTAACTTTAGGAGTCAATTTGATTCAAAAACAAACAAAATGGCTTTAACTCGGTTCGTTTTTTACACTGAACTAAATCGTGATGGAGTAGCTGAGAGTCATCCTCAACACAAATCCATAAACAGGGAATGTTTCTTATTATGGCAGTTTAAGGGTCTGGATTGTGTTTTCATGTGCTGCCTCTCCATGTTAAACTCCTTAAAGGGATAGTTCAGACCTTTAGAGGTGAGGATTTGTGGAAACGTTATGAACAGTTAATATCTTACCTGTCATAGATGGCTGTTTGAATGATCTCAGTTTGAAGAAATCAACTTTAACTCTGACCGGATGTCACTCATGTCTTTAAAAAATATTTCTCCAAAATGAGGTTGCGTTAAACCTTCACGTGGAAACATCTGAACTATTCCTTTAAAGCCATATTTTGCAGCAATAAGCAGCTTCTTCATATTACGCTCTGCTGCACTGAATGTAAATGACTTTGGCCTCGTGCTGCTTTGACACTCAGCCTATAAATAAAACTCTGGAGTACCGGTACTCATAGCTTTCCAAGCTCCATGCACGCACTAACACACACACCACATGGAAACGACACCCCTGCTCCTGTGACAAATGAAATCTGCTGACAAGGTTTCTTACGAGGTCATCTGCGAACACCCTTTGTCACAAAACAGGAGAAAACAGGAGCTCAATTAGTGGCAGTGGAGCAGATCCAGAGGTACTGAAAGTACCGTCAGCTTGTATCAGGGACATTTAAGTTTGTATTTTTTTTTTATTTCTATTTCAGGAGGTGCGGTTGGTAATTGTTGTGAGAGTGACGCAGCGTGGAGTTTGTCGTAATGAGCCGTAGCCAGACGGTGATCAGAGGCGCACAAGGTCAGAGCTGAGGGGGTGAGAGGTCGACAGCTGAACCTCACAAACCTCACCGCGGTCAGACCGCCATGTCGCACCATCTGCACCTCCCTGTACTGTCAGCACACGTGCACACCCACGTGCACACACACACATCGTAACTTACCTACAGCAGAGACAGGATGGAGAGAACCTTAAAATACCAGCACTTGTCAGAGTGATGGCTCCTGGAAATAGGGTGCTAAAATAAGAAAAATTATTAAAAAAAATTGGCTCTGTGCCTTTTTTTTTTTTTAAGGTGAAAATAAAGTCCTCTAGTTAGTTTTAGGAGAAATTTGTAAGTTAGAGAAAATGTCTGACTGTCAGACAGGAGCCACAAATTGGCTCTTTGCTAAAGTCCTCATTAAAAGGTAACACGAATGTTCCCATTTTAGCCTTTTATTTGAAGCAAACTAATAATAACCCACTGCTTGTTAATCTGTGAGACTTAAAAAAGCTGGCAAGTTTATTTTGTTACCTTTTGAAAAAAAGTTAACACAATATTTGTTCATCTACACTCTGCTGTCCTCTGCTTTCCCTGAACTTTATGGCTTTATTATTATCATTTTATTATAATTTAACATTTATTATCAGGAAAGATGAGAAAACCCTAACCACTTTCATCGGAGTGAAACATCACAGCTGAAGGCTTCTGAGGCTAACGTGAATTGAAAGAAAGTGCTTGTTTTCAATGTCTCATGTCTAAAAAAAATCACACTCATCTTAATAATTGAAGATAAACATTTTGCTCTGTCTCCTCTGTATTTTCTGTGAATACTCTGAAATGTCACGTCATCAGTGCCAAAAAAAGAAAGGATCTCAAACTAAGAAGTGAACAGCTCATATAGCTAGAAATGGTTCAGTGTGTTACCATTAATTAAAAAACCAACGTGAAACTACAACAGGTGTTTCAACCTTCACCTTACTGAAAGAATACCAAGTTTGATTTGGCATCTTAAGCTCTGCATGTAAATTACAACCCAAAGTCCAATGACCTATTATCTATTATGTAATATTTTCTTCAACTATTTTCACCAACATAAATAAGAGGCATAACAATCAGCTGAATAGAGAAAATTAAGTGAAAAGGCATTAAAGTAAGGACCTCCCCACATATGCAGATGATACAGTGTTATGAGTGACAGTTGGCTACCACCTGATTCATGGAACCTCATCCTTATAATAAAAATCCAGATTAATGCATGTCTAAATTGCAAAAGTGCACATTAAAATGATAAAGTTGCCACCTCACTCGATGAGGTCGGTCATGACAATCTTCATGATCATAATTCACATCTGACATATCTTTTAGACTTACGACATGTTTTGACCTTTTTTTGTTGTAAACAAAGTCTTTTTATTAATTTTTATTTTTGTTTTCTGAACACAAACACATTAAGAACAAAATAACAGAGCATCACCTCTCTTATCCAATGTACATACTATGTTGGGGGTGTGGGTCCTTCCACAACATTAGCCTCCTGGCCAGAAGAGCGCCAAAGACATTCACATCCTTCTCAAGTTTGCTAAAGGACGTGTCCACAGGGACCACCCAGAACAGTGAGATGAGTGGTGATGAGTGAACAATCCTGCCATACACTCCAGAGAAGGTGTCGAAAATAGATTGCCAGAAGGTCTGTTGTTGGGGACAAGTCCAAAACATATGCAAGAGCATATGGAGTTTGTTTGCAATGATTGCATGCTGGGTCCAGATTGGCCTTGATCTTAGCTCGTATTTGGACCAGTGCAGCCGGTGTACCGCCTTGAATTGAATTACATCATGTCTCAGGCAGAGTGAAGTTGAGTAAATGTTTTTAATGATCCTTTTCCAGATTGAGTCTGATATGGGTTCCTCCAAGTCTGCTTCCCATTTCAGTTTAAGGGAGTCCAAACTGGACTCTTGACTCGGCATTTTATCTTACTCTACAAAGTATTTTGTTTTGTTTTCACCGATAAACAATGTGACGCTAAACCCCTCACATGAGCCATGAAATCCTCCAGCAGAAGCAAAGCAACCCCCTTAACTCAGCGGGGGCATTCAACCTTTTCCAGTTGAGAACCATGACCTCACATAGTAGAGGCCAATGGCCAAGTCTACGTACATGCAGAGATGGCCATTTTATCTTAGCATACAAGAAACAGTGATGAGTTAGGGCTCCATAATTTGTAATAAACTGCAGCGCGCCATGATGCACACTATCCAGCATGTGAAGACACTGAGCAGAGGCGTTCATGTATAATACATCACCATAGTCAATAATCAGAAGAAAAGTTAGGCTCACATGGTTAGGTTCAGAGTAAAGGGTCTGGCGATTAGGTTTAGGGTCTTGGTTAGGTTTAGGCACAAGGGTAAGGGGGTTAAGTTTAGGGTTGGTCCTCTGGGTCAGGTGTAAGATTAGGTTTAAGAAAAGAGTTACATGGGCTGAAAAAAAAAACACTTCCTGTTTACCCCGTGCAACGCTGCCTATTAGCAATACTGTAATAACAATAATAACGTACCTTTAAAACTACTAGGAGTTAGGTGGGACAGTCTGACCACTACATATGGGGATGATAACAACTAATAATGGCCATTTAATGGGGTGATAACATCCGAAGCTGCTGAACGAGATGTCCTCATCCCAAAACCTCAGACAAACAAAATGTTGGTAGTTTTCTTTACTGAGCCCTCACGACTTTCAGAACGTGGTTAATAAAATGTTGCAACTTTAGCTTCAAAAACTCAATAAAACTGTTTTAGGAGGATCTGTCAAGCTTCATTGTTCTGTTTTTTTTATTTTCTGTTTATGTCTTCTTGGACACATCAGATTTTTTTTGGTGGGGACGAATGCTCCAAAAAAAATGTCAATCATTAATAAAATGACAAATATCAGATCATCAATTATTTTATAATACACTAACAAATTCTGACCCATACAGTAAATCTGAGTTCATTGAAATAAATGGTGAAGTTCAGCAGAAATGAGCCATTAAAATCTCTCTAAATTTATGTTTTAAATGCTTTGTTTTTAACTGCATGTGGCAATAATGCTGATAAAAGCACCCCAAATGGAACCAATCACACTAAACTTCATTTAGCTTTAAGGTTAATGTTGCGAAAAAGAGCACAATCCATTTGACACTTTAACAACTCCGGTCTCTCCAGTCGAAATGACTTTATTTCGTGTCAGTTTAGCCATTGTAGTCCTTAATAAGGTCCACACCTCCACTCGCAGTGAGACAGAGGACATTGTGGGTCCCTCTCTTTGTGTCACACCTTAAAAAAAAGACATCTGGACCCTTTTTCTGTTGCCCGATTTCTAGTCTTATTCAGGGAGACAAAGGGGAGCAGGCGTCAGACCGTCCAGAAGTCGCTCTCCATCATGTTGCGCTCCTGCAGCCTGACAGGAGCACAATGAGGAGGAGGGAGGATCAACTGCAGACCAACCAGACCGGCCAGTGTTTGAGGAGAGGGGGGACGAGAGCGAGACGAACTCTTACCCTCCCCGGGGAGCTGTTTGTGTCCACAACTCCCAGAGAGGAAGCAACAAAGAGATGCTGCAGGGCCAGATTGTGGAGCAGCAGGTGTGGAACAACAGTTGCTGGATAAATCACCACCTTTTCAGAGTCGAGGCTGATGATGCAGGACGCTACGACCACAGAACACGTTAGCTCTGTTTAGCATCGTCATTGCAATGAAACAAATACTGTGCACCATGCAGCATCTGTTGACTAAGCTAATTTAGAAAACGTGTCTCTGCATTTTGACCACAGCTTCATGTGGCTATTTAAAACAACAGAAACACACACTGTAATAAGCAATAATAATTTAGATAAAGAAAAGAAACAACAATAACTTAATATGAGAAGATAAAGGAGCACTCATTCCTCTAAGCGTCACCCTCTTGGAACAATCCTACAAATTCGATCATAAAAGATGTAATTTAACCAGACCTTCGTGTAGAAGGATATTTTCCTTTACTGCTCCTTTATATTTAGTTTTTGGTAGTGGAGCTGACATTTGGGACTAATTTTAATGTTAAAATTGGCATAAAGACAAGTTTTTGCTGCCCTTTTTCATAAGGAATCTACAAAATAGAGGAATCCTTAATTAAAAACAATGATAATGACAAGAATAAATTAGCTGAACATTTAAGTTAAACTTTATAGATGATCTGTAGTGTAGTGGTATAATGAGGGTATGTTTAGGACACAAAAACCAGCGTTGCTTCGTGCTTTTTTCTTCATTTACCTCACAAACCAGGACTCAGATCAAGGAATAATATGACGTTCCTGTCACATTTGCATCATGTTTTCTGTCTTCATGTTCTGTTTCCCTGCTCCTGTCATGTTTCTGGTGTGCTCCTGTCATCCACCACACCCACTCTGCTCATGCACCTCAATCAGCAATCATGCCATTCACCTGATCCCTGCTCACTCCCATACTCTGCCAGATTATTGAACTCTCCATGATAGTAGATGTCCAGCGTTCATGCCATGGCTTTGTTTGTCTGCCTTGTTTTGACCTCACGCCTGCCCTTTGGGTTCCCCACTTTGCCTCCTCCTTGTCTGCTTTGGATTTACCTCTCTGACCATGGTACAGACCCAATCTTCCTCCTACTTTGACTACGTCTCAAGGATCATGTATTGGCTTTGGAATAGGGTCTCTGGCCAACTGTGCTTGATCCCTGCCTGTTCTACTGGACCTTGCTTTTGAACGCCCCCTCAAACTATGTTATGTCACCTGCTTCGAACGTTATCAACCATTAACCCCCTCACCTGACTGTGACTGCCACTGTAATCCCAAGAACTTTCACTGTGAAACCCAGATAACTATCTCTAAAGATTGGACCCTTTCTCTAACCCAGACCTCCACCAGCAGCTATTTATTAATAAATATTGTTAATAACAATTCCTGTTGTCCGCTGTTGTGTGCAAATCCAAAAACACATTCTTGTCAGTTCCAGCTGTGTTTGGAAGTTGGGATTTCCATTTTATAAAAATAAAAAAAACAACTGGAATGTTCTCCCAAAGGTTTCCTGGTAAGTTCTGCTACTTTCAGCCTAATTAAGTTATCTCTGCTAATTTCAACTTATTATACTCCTTTGTTTCAGTTATGTCAGCTACCATTTAGCTGTTTATGCTTATATTGTTAGATTTTCAGCTAATTCCACATTTTTTGCACTCGTTTCAACTTTTGAGTTCTGCTTTCTCCTGCTGATTTATGCTTGTTCTACATTTCAGCATGTCTTTTGCTAATTTCAGCAGTTTTTCACCAAGTTCTTCTGCAATAAGCCTTCACATAGGGTGCCATTTGTAAAATTACACAGTCAAAAAAAAAAAATCACAGCAAATTTAGGTTTATTTAGCCTTTAGTTTTTGTCCAAAGTCATATTTTCACCATGTTATTCATACATTTATAAATGTCTAAATATTACATTTACAAGCTAAATGTATAGTTATGAACTCAATACTTAACTTGCAAGTTAAATATTTAGTTAACAAGGTAAATATTTAGCTCCACCCAAAATATTTAGTTTACAAACTAAATGTTCAGGTCCAAGATAAATGTGTAATTTAAAAACTGCATTCAGTATTTAACTTGCAAGTTAAATATTTAGTTAGTGAACTAAATATTTAAGTGTAAATTAAATATTTAATTTCCAAATTAAATATTTATTATCTAAGCTAAACATGTAATTCCAAAACTAAATATTTAATTTGCTAACTAAATATTTAGCTCAGACCTAAATATTTATTTTCCAAACTAAACATTTAATTTCCAAAATAAATGTTTGATTTGCTAACCCAATATTTAGCTCAGACCTAAATATTTATTTTCCAAACTAAGGTTTTAATTTCCAAAATAAATATTTAATTTGTTAACAAAATATTTAGTTTGGATCTAAAAATGTTAACTTGCTAGATAAATATTTAACTTAAATCTTTAACTTGCAAGTAAAATGTTTAGTTTGGAAATTAAACATTTATTTTGGACATAAACATTTAGTATGTAAACTAAATATTTATCTTGCAAATTAAATATTTTGTTTGGAATAATGATGTTTACAAATGTATGAATAACATGGTGAAAATATGACAGAATTAAAAAGAAAAAAACTATTAATTTTTCTTATTAAAGGCTAAATAAACCAAAATGTTGCTGTTCATTTTTGACTGTGTAACTTTACAAATGGAACCCCATATGCACACTTTTGCATGAAATTCAATTTTTCTAATTAATCTTGGCTTCCTCAAGCCCAATTCCGGTCAGAACCAAAGTGAGACCTTATCTCCAACAGGTAGGACATGTCTGTGTGTGCCGGTTCGATTCCCCTGCCTCCTGAGGACACCCTGGTGGTGTCTGCCTCTTTAAATCAGCGCGTCTCTGCTGGAGGTTGGGGAGGATTTGGTGGCTGCTCCTCAGATCCGCTCTGCAGCTGCCGGATCAGAGCGCTCAGAGGAGAGGACACCGTTTCTCCTAAGAGCGGACTTAAACGCAGTCCACCCCCACACCTCCACACACTCCCTGCATCGTTTCTTTTTGTCGATTTCTGGAGCATCCTCCAACAAGAGGCTCGCGTGTGAGCAGGAGCACGCGCGAAGGAAGAAGAGATGCTGCTGAGTTTGGTCCTCGTCTCTCTCCGGGGTGATGCTGCAGCTGCTGACCCTGCAGCTGGCGCGGGTTTCTGGGAGTAACATCAAAGTTGTCCCGGGTTATTTTACGCGTTTTAAACGTCCCAACCGATTCTCAAACTTTGGACCTGCTCAGTTCCCCTCCTCATCTAAAACCCGCAAATCTGTTTTGATTGAGAAACTAAGTGGAAGGTGAAGGGTTTGGCATCTGCAGAGTGTTGAGATGAACTTTGGACATTTCCTGCTTGTGATTATTTGGTTCATCACCATCGCTTCAGGTGAGCATCCATGTATTTTTAAACTACTTTCCAACACCCTCACAGAGAATCACGGCTCACTTGGCGACAGGCTGCTGTGTTTTCTTGTTTTCTGTTCCTCCAGATGGATGGAAATGTTGTGTTTTCCCTGACAGCTGTGGCACTTGAACGCATCCCTCTGTCAGTTAAAAAAATAAAAATAAAAAAAAATAAAAAATATGAAGGGGAACGTCACGCACACGCTGAGACACGAGGTGAACTCACACTGAGTCAGCGCGCGCTCAGGTGGCCTCGCTGACGCACAGTGGGTTTTGGCTTGTGCCACTGTGGCTGTCTGTTAGCAAAATATCACGAACCACTGGATGGATTTTTGTGACTCTTATAGGAAACCCTTCTACAACTGATTAATGTTTGACCCCTGACTTTAGAAAACACAACAACAACCATATAGTTTACAGATATTGAGCTGAAATTTAGGATGGATGTGGCTGAAAGTGAGTTACAACATATTCCAAGATTCACTTGGTGTGCAAGATAACTGCTTGAAACTTCTGCACCAACTGCTGGAGTCAGCCCCGTTTGTCTGTTAGCAAAATATCCAGTGATCCACTGGACGGACGTTCATGAATCTTTCAGAAATTAATCACTGGATAGATATCTACAACTGATTTACTCAATGAAGCTCAAGATGGCCGCCACAGCTCATCAATATTAGCAAGCTCAAATATAGCTGTAACTCTGTTAGTTTTACAGATATTGAGCTAAAGTTTGGGGTGGTAGTAGCTGAGAGTTGCTCCCAAAATGTACTCAAACAGCTGCACATAATTGTGCATAATGTCAATTCACAAGGTTTTGCCAAAACAACTGTAAAGATCTTAGATTAGAACTCTTAAAAAAAATGAAAGGCAGTGGGTGATGTGCATTCCTTCAAGGGATACTAGGCCTTTAACATCAAAATTAATTCAAAAGCTTGATTGGCTTCCACAAAGAGATAATCTCTTTAAAATGCTGCTTTTTAAAAGCGTAGGTTTCCAAGCTTTAATCTAGACCCAAAGATGAATCAGGACTCAGAACAGCCTCAGAGCAGGAATCACTTGCTTAGTTCCTTATCGTTCTCAGCGAGACAATAAAGTGTGTTGCTGATTAAAATAAAAATAAAATATATATAAAACCGAGTTAACACCAGCTCAGGAGATTAAATTAAATGAAAAACTCTTCTGTTGAAGGTTGGAAGAAAAAGTTGATCTTTACATCTGGTTGATTTTTTAAGTCTGATCTTTTTGAAGAAGGTGCATCTAAATGGACAGACGATGGCTCCGGTGGAGGTTTTGTCCACTTGTGGTGCTGTGGAGGAATGTGTTGACACATTTTGTTGTTTGATTCAGTGTTTCTCAAACTGGGGTCCCCCAGACCCCTGGGGGTCCACATAGCCTATGCTTGTGGGAGACGCAAAATTATTATTATTTTTATTTATTTATTTATTTTTTTTACAAGCACATAGATGTTTAACAACCTGTTAAAATACACCAAAATGCAGGAAATCACATTCATTCATTCATTCAAGCTTTATTTTATACAGGCTAGCTTCATAGAGACATGGGGACTCATTTACAAAGAGGGACCTGTTCCAGACAGAACATCTAAAGTACAAACAATAACAGTAAACAAACACAACAATAAACTACAGTAAAATGCAGTTAAAATGAGAGTAGTGTAGAAAGCAATAAATCAGGGTGAAATACTAAAAACAAGAACTTATTTACGTTGGTTTTTCCATTGACGTTATCAAATGTTTGAAACCCCTTAAAGAAATCAAGGAGGACAACTTCAGTTCCTGTTGCAAGGTGTTCCAGGTCTCAGAAGCAGAGTAGGAGATGGTCTTTTTGCCAAGTTCAGTCCACACTGAGGGGACGCTGCAGGTAATGATGGCCTGAGAGTGCATGTTGTAACTGCACTGACGGTGTGACATGTGGGAAGAGCTATAAGAAGGTAGCAGACCAAAAATGGATTTATAGATTAAGATGTACCAGTGTGAGAGCCTACATGATGACCAACTGATCAAAGAGTGTAGAGTGCAGTGATGGGTCTGGTAGTTACAACCAGTTATGAATCTTAGCGTGCCGTGACAGACAGCATCTAACATCTGCAAGCAGCTGGAAGGAGCATTCATGCAAATAATGTCAACGTAGTCAGTGGCTGATAGGAACGTAGCAGCTACAAGACGTTTTCTGTCATTCAGAGTGAAGCAAGAACTATTTCTGAATAAGAAACCCAGTTTTAATTTCAGTTTCTTTATCAAGTTGTAGATTCTTACAAATACTTTGGCATTTTGGTTGATGTATGTCCTGTTTTTGTCTAATCATTATGAACGTGACAAAAAGATTTTTAAAAGAACGTATTTAACAAAAGAGTGAACCGGAACCGATTTGACTTGTAATGTGTTTAAAAGTTAATTTTTTCTTTTCTGTTGACACAATGAGTTTGGAGAAAAAGCTGAAACTGTTTTTTTGATCAAAGTCAAATTTTCTTTTTGTCACACGCATCACATGTAGTACATGTGATGGAACGAAATTGTGTACACGGGGTCAAAGTTACATCCAACAAAAGTATAAATTGTAAAGAAAAACAGTAATAAGATCTAAGATATGAACTAAGAAAAACTTTAAACTAAAAATTTACTAAGCATTAGTAGCATAAAACCAGTATTCTGAACAGCAGCATGAACATGAGTCTGTGTGAGCAGATGAGTATGAATGAACACAGCAGCATGAATAAATCAGCAGCACGAGATCAGCAGCATGGATAATCAGCAGATGAGTATGAATGAACACAGCAGCATGAATAAATCAGCAGCATGAGATCAGCAGCATGGATAATCAGCAGATGAGTATGAATGAACACAGCAGCATGAGATCAGCAGCATGAGATCAGCAGCATGGATAATCAGCAGTATATCAACAGTCAATTGGCATTACAGTGATTAGAGATTTGTGAGTCTAACAGTCTCAGGGTAGAAGCTGTTCCTCAGTCTAGTGGTTCTACACTTAATGCTCCTCAATCTCCTTCTTGAGGTGAGCATGGCAAAAAGTGTGTGTGCTGGGTGAGTGTGGTCCTTCATGGTGCAGGTTGCCCTCTTCCTGCATCTGGAGGTGTAGATGTCTGTGCTAACAGTAAACAGTCAATATTAAGGAGTTGAAACACTTCCACACAAGGAGATTTCCGGCCTTAATGTGCAAACCAACAACCTTTTTAATATTCTGCATTCTTGATAGTTTTTATGACATCATTTCTTTTCTACAAACCCAGAAAGTAAATTAACAACATAATCACAGTCTTGTTTTTTTGTTTGTTTTTTTAGCTCAGTTTTGATCTCTAACAAGTCAGAGGCTAAATATCTGTCTCCTCTGCTGCTAAATGCTCCGGTGTATTGAAGTTGCCAACATTGTGCACCCGCTGATTTGTGCTGGGCGGGCTCCAGATAATGGGCTTTTAAAAGGCAGCGGACCAAAACATTAAAACTGCAAGAGATAAAACCAAAACAACGACTTTCAGGACGCAATGAATCCCCACAAAAGCTGCAGTCTGCTGGCAGTTTTATTGTTTCCAGGTTACCTGAGACATGGCTTTTGTTTCAGCACCAGCGTTTTTGCCATTAAAGGGATAGTCTGGTCATTTTTCAAAGGATGTTCTGTCAAATAGTTATCAGCTGTGACGTCAGTCATGGAGCACATGAAGAAAAGGATAGAAGTCTTCCTCTAGGCTGGGCTAATGGCTGATAAGGCACAAACTCATGACAACTATTTGACTAAGCATCACTTAAAAATGAGCAAACAATCCCAAATACACACTTAGTTTGTCAATAATAAACAAACAGCTGATGCCAAGCAGGTTTACAAGCAAAGGGCTGGGGCCCCATTGTGGGTCGGGGGTCTTAAAAATATCTACAAAGTGAGACTGGACCTAAGAATGAAAAGTGACTCGAGGAGTGTGGATAAATAAAACTTAAATTTTATTTGAACAAAACAAAGCTGATGAGGAAGGAAAAAAAACTTCTGTGACTGAAGGAGAGGCCCGTAGGAGGCACAAGGAGAACAAGACATGGTGTCAGAACACACAGTATTAAACCGATGACTGAATAGAGACAGAGGGAGTCAGCCTCCCCACTATCACAGACATCTACACCTCCAGATGCAGGAAGAGAGCCACCTGCATCATGAAGGACCCCACTCACCCA
>JARVLU010001196.1:27338178-27348507 GCA_031762415.1 Simpsonichthys santanae | reverse complement strand
TGAGAGTCTGTGATGGAGTTAAATTCAAAGCAGTCTGCTCCTCAGATAAATAATGTTATTAACTTACTTTTTATGTAGCGCCCTGGGATGACTTCAGTTGTGACTTGGCACTATAAGTAAACTGAAATGAACTGAATTGTTATGATGTGTCAATAATTGACGGTCATTCTAACACATAGTCTGAATGTTAACACAACTCACTGGATCACACTTAAAGCCGTTTGCAATGTTTCTCCAAAACCTGATCTGAGTTGAAAACTCAGCAAACATCCTCTTCCTCGCTTGAACTTTTTTTTTTTTTTATGACAAATTAAAACTGAGATTGGCCAAATAAATATTAAAAATGTTATAATTAATTTTTGTTTATTTTTTTGTTTTTGTTTGGGAATCTTGGATATTTACCCTAGCTAACTTATTTGCAGCTGAGAAGATTGCTGATGAATGGCAGGCGTGTGCACGGTGGAGCCGAGGAGAAAAGACTTTGGAAACAAACAAACAAACAAATAAAAAAGAGCAACTGTTCGGCTGAACAGGTAACAGACAAACAGGTGACATAGAATGATTGGAAAACTAAAAAAGACTGACAAAAATAAACTGAAACAAACAGACAAATATACATTAGTCCCTCGATTATTGCAGGGGTTATGTTCCAGACACGCCTGCCACAACGAAGAAGGAATGCTATACAGTATTTATTTTAGTATTTACTGGTATATATACAGTATATTTTAAGGTTTTATAAACCATTCCCACACTCTTGCAATGTTCTAAACTGTTAAACCTACATAATTTTAAAAACATACATACATGAACTGTACAGTACTGCTAAATTTTACTCACCAGCTCTGCAGACCAGCAGCTTGGTTTGGGTCGGGCTCGGTTCCAGTCCAGCAGACCTACCCTGCAGCGATGAAGCCCACCGCCCCGTCCACGTTGATGTGCACGTGGATAATTGAGCTTCAGAATTATTTGTGACTTTCCTGCCAGTTCTGTGAACTTCATAGATAGATCGTTTACTTCTGACTTTGCGCTGCAAAACTTTCCCTCCATTTCAGCAAAAAGCAGCGGCTGGAAGTACTGTTGTCTTCTGGGTAGTGTAGTTCTTTTTACTTGCTTTACTACAAAGTAGCGGCACCTGCCCTATGTATTTTTTTTCTTCCGTTAACTTTTTATCCGTATGTCCCAATCACGAGAGTAATATTAAAGTTGACAATCGTGTGTTAAAAAAACCGCGAAAGAACGAGTCCGCGAAAGTCAAACTGCAAAGCAGCTACTGTAATCTGAAAAACCAAGCTCAAAACACGATGGTTTGCACAAATCACGGTCTATATTTTGAGTTCGGAGTTGTTTTAAGGCTGAACTAATCCACTTTATCTTGGATTAGCTGTTAGCTCTTTCAGAATTAAACTCCATTTCTTATTCAAACAAGTGCCTACAACAGGTAAGATACTAACTGTTCATAACCTCTCCCCAGTACTCCACCTCAAATCACATGAATGATCTCTTTTCAAGCCCTTTAGACTAAAGATTTTGTAATAAACTTATTAAAGACCAATATTTTGAACCACAGAGCCTTCTTGCAGATGTTTTACTCTTCCTGTTCAACACCGTGCCAAAGTGTTGGATGACTGCAGAAACTCTCTTTACAAAATGTCCTCTTGGTTTTGGCATGAAGATGTCAAATTTAAACCCGAGGCTGCGGGAGTGTCCCTTAGTGCTGCTGTCATTGCCTCTGACAGAGCAGCCAAACTGTTTGTCACATGACTCACACTGACCCCAAAAAGCTTTTTTCTTTTTTTTTCCTCTCAGCGCACGAAGAGCATATTCCTCCATCAAAAACTCTGCGGAATGCTCCTTTATGTTCTCCACATGTGACCCATTTGCTCCAGTTACATTTGGAAAGTGTAGAAAAGCTGTATGAATATTTTATCTCGTCTCATTCCAGTGTGCTGCTGTAGCCTCGGACACACACTTTATGGACTTCACGTGACAGCAGTGTGTGTGTGTGTGTGTGTGTGTCTCCTGGAGGAACAGTTCTTTGCGTAGCTGAGCAGCTTACGTTCGAGTGACTGAGGAGTCATTTTATAATTTAATGAGTTAGAAAATGGGGGTGTGTGTTTGGAACGTGTGCATCTATTAAAGGATGTCATTTAGTTGCATTGTGGGAAGTGTTGGATGTGCGTTTTGAGCTGCAGAGACTCTTTATTGTGGACAAACAGTCAAATATGAGGACGTGCACACTCCGCGGCCTCTCGTGCACAATGCAGATGAGATGAAATATGATGTAAAAGGAATCACGTAACGATATCCTCGGGGATCGTCTCTCAGGCTCTGGATTTGTCTGCTTTTGTTAAACACGGTGTGTTTTGGGGGGCAGCAGCACCTGCAGGTGCGACGGCACATTTTAATAACTCCATTAGTATTCATCTTTGTCCTGCGTTACAGTTTACGGTCCTGCTTCGTGACCCCGGCGAGGTCAGCACCCAGATGTTTACCTCAGGTTTTTTATTTTTTATTATTTTTTGCCCTGATGGGGGCTGCTGGTCTTTTTGGATCAAATCAGCTCTTGAAAAAAAAAAAAAAAAAGGCCTAAATCTGCTTAAAGTATCCCGATGGTTTAAGTATAATTTAATGGCTGCATGTGTGTCATCGGGTTAGTCCTGACTGCTCCACTACAATCATAAAGGAGGATTTTCTGGATTATTTCATGCCTCAGACAGAGCAGCTTAATAATCAATGGTGCCATTTTGTTTCTCCCTTCATCTTTTGTTGTTGTTTTAAGTAAAAGTGAGGGTGAGACCATCTGTTCCCCAGAACCTAAGAGCAGCAGCATTTTCAATAATTCATTTCTCTGACTGTAAGACATCGTTGGAGACATTTGGTCGTCTGAGAGCTTAGCTCAGGTCTGGAGGCGCAGCGCCTTCCCCTCGCAGCCAAGCAAAAGCAGTAATGGATCCCCGGGGAGTCGAGTATAGGAGTTATCTATATCTTTCTGTCACGACCATTCGCTTTTCTTTCTCCTATTAGAAGCTAAGGTTTCTGTCTCGCTCTCAGTTTGACAGTAAGTAGTGCCTCAACGAGTGCTTCGGTCCTGACGGACACAGAAATGTGCTTTGAATCAAGTGACTGTTTGGTCAGTGCAGGTTGGCTTCAGTAAAATTTAGTCCTTTCAATGAGTAAAAAGTGAAATGCATTTTTTAAAAACATATTGATGCTTACTTACAAGTCACTTTCTTGCCCTCAGGCTCTCGAGCACGGTTTGAAGACAGCGCCCCTCGGATCGCGGAGGACCCGTCGGACTTGATCGTGTCCAAGGGGGAGCCCGCCACCCTCAACTGCAAGGCGGAGGGCCGACCCACTCCCAGCATAGAGTGGTACAAAGATGGGGAGCGCGTGGACACCGACAAGGACGACCCACGTTCTCACCGCATGCTCCTGCCAAGCGGCTCCCTCTTCTTCCTGCGCATCGTCCACGGACGCCGGAGCAAACCGGACGAGGGCGTCTACACCTGCGTGGCCCGCAACTACCTGGGGGAGGCCGTGAGTCAGAACGCTTCGTTGGAGGTTGCCAGTAAGTCCCAGTGGGTTAGATACCTGAGCGGCTCTGTCACAAAAAGCAGGGCTGAAAATAATTATTTTACCACCTCCCTTTAAAAATAATCCCTCCTTGCAATCAAAACTAGAGACGTTGCATTTCCTGTGAAAATGCAGAATGTCTATTGCAGAAGAACTTGCTGGAAAAACAGCTGAAAATGACTAAAAACATGCTGAAATGTAGCTGAAATGGAAGAACAAGCCTAAGTTAGCAGAAGAAAGCAGAAAGAATAGATATTTGCTGAATTAGGTTTAAATGAGCAGAAATGAGCACAAAGATTAGGAAATTAGCTAAAAAGCCGAAATTAGCAAGAAATAGCTGAAAGGTAGCTGAAAAGGCAGAAAGAAGCTTAAACTAGCAGAAGGAAGTGGAAGGAGCTGAGATGAGTTTTTAAAAAGTGGAAGAGGCTGAAAAAGCTAAATTTAGCACAAAACAGCTAAAACGTAGCTGAAATGGCAGAAAAAGCTGAAGCTAGCAGACAAAAGCTGAAAGGAGCATAACAAGCTGAAATTAGCAGAAAGAACCCAATTACCGGTAGGCTGAAAGTAGCAGAAAGTACCACATAACTTGAATTAATCTGAAAACAGCTGAAATATGCTAAAAAATGCTAATTACAAAAGTAGCTGAAAAGGGAGAACAAGCTTAAGTTTTGGCCCAATTAAGCTGAAAGAAGCAAACATGAACACAAAGAAGGGGAAATTATCTGAAAAATGCTTAAATTAGGAAAAATACAGCTGAAAAGTAGCTAAAAAGGCAGAAAGAAGCTACAATTACTAGAAGGAAGTGTAGAGAGCACATTTTTGCTGAATTAGGCTGAAAAAAGTTGACATGAGTGCAAAAAAGTGCAATTAGCTGAAAAGCTAATTAACATAAAAACAGCTAAATAGTAGCTGAAATAGTAGAAAAAGCTGAAATTTGCAGAAATAAGCCGAAAAGAGCATAACACGCAGAATTAGCAGAATGAAGTTAGAAGAAGCACAAAACGGTATTCTCAGTAATTATCAGAAACAATCTGAAGGGAGCACAAAACAGCTGAAAAAAACAGCTGAAGTTAGCTGAAAGTAGTTGAATTTAAAAAAAAAATCTTCACAAGGAAGCTGAAAGAAGCTGAACCAAAACAAAATGTTAAAGTAGCAATAAACGGTGATGCTTCATAAGCATTCACACAATAACTCATAGTTTACTTCTTATTGCTGAGGGCAAAGGTGAAGGCAAAATGTACTGAGTGTACTGTTAGCAAAATATCTCATGAATCACCTGAATTTTAATGATGCTTTCAGAAAATGCTGGATGTACAACTGATTACTTTTGGAGTGAACCCAGATCAAGATGGCTGCCACAGACAAATGAACTTATTACCCATGTGTATGTCCACAACTCAGCCAGTTTGACAGATATCAAGCTAAAATTCAGCATGGTAGTGGCTGAACATTGTCACCAACACACTCTGAACACAACACATCTTTGCTTAAACCCTTAGATTTGACTGCTGGTGTCATCCCTGTTTTTAAGCAAAATATCTCCTGACAGGAACTTTCAGAAAGTAATTGTTGGCTTTAGATCTATAGCTGATTGAGTCAACCCAATTCAAGATGGCTGCCACAGTTAATCTTTAGCTTACACATAAATGGCTGTGCCTCACTGAATTTAACAAACAGTGAGTTAAAGTTTGGGGTGGTAGTAGCTGACAGTCATTCACAATAGAACCCAAGCTCTAACAGCATGAGAATATTTTATGCTTTAATTGAAAATATGGGGGAATTTTAGATTCCCACTTCTTTTGGCTCAGTTCCACACCGCCTGAGTGCCGCAGTCTGCTTTTGGTGTAAATTTGTAAATTTGACACGTAAAGATTCTCCGTTTGACTGAATCAGAACGTACGCATGTCGTGTTAAATGCCCTCTGATTGCAGTCAAATTATAAATTAGCTAAAATGACTGAAGTGAAATGTCCACAGCTGAGCTAACTGGGCCAGCTTTTCATCCTAATTTTAGCCCGGCAGTCGGGCTCCATTCAGCCGGAGAGATAAGACGTGAAGTCAGTCCTTTGAAAGAGTTTGTGCAAAATATCCACAGGATCGTAATCATTCCTTCACGCTACTCAGACACAACGTTCAGCTCTGAGCAGAGCGCAGGAATATTTAAAACACTTTTATTCACTAAGAACATTTTCTTGGTTACACTTTCATGTAATGCATCCATGTTCGAGGCGTAAAATTGAAGGATTTTCACACCATGGATTTTAGTTATCGTGGTGAATCTGGGGAGAGAAAGTTGAACCGGAACACCCCGGAATATTCGTCGATGGTCTATCCAGCTTTATGACACGTTGGAAGCATTTATTTAGCAAAACTCAAACATGTTTGAATGTATTTGTGTGATAATGAATCTGGTTATTGATCTTTATTAAACAGGAGTTTGAGAAAGCATGAACGCTCTTATCAAATGACTTCACAATGTTGCTGTTTCTTTTTACGTGATCACTCCTGCACCTGTTTGATTTAAATCAAGTTTTTACTGAATATATTTCAGGAAAATCCACCTTTTAAATGTTCTTCATTGTTATTCTGTTAGCAAGTTAGACATCTTACCTTTAGACTATACGGTGTACTCAAGTTTTATATTTTCACTACTTTTACACTTTACAGTAGTCCCTCGTTTATCACGGAGGATCTGTACCCTAAAGACCCGCAATAAGTGAAAAACCGCAAAGTAGTAGTAGTACAAGTATTAAGTAGTAGTTTATTTTATTATTTGTATTAATATATATTAAGGCATTTTATATTCTTCCCACACTCTTGCAATATTCTAAACAATGTTTCTAAACTCTAAATGCTCTAAAAGAGCACAAAATGTCATGATTTCAGTTCTCTGCCTCCTCTGCTCTTTGCCTCCTGCAAGTGCTCTTGGCCACGCCCACTTCTCTGCTCTGCAGGGTGAACAGCTGGTCAGCTGCAGCAGGAAGTTTATCCTGCAGCAGTAAGGGCTGCACAAAGATGCAGGAGGAAGCTTTTTCTGCAGCTCTGGGCTGCACAAATGAGCAGCAGGTGCTAAATAAATAATTTTAATTTTAAATAATTTATTTTAAATAAAAATGCCATGCCGATCATGCAGCTCATCCATCAATCAGCCAATTGTGTCAGGTCCAATCTTATTTTGAGCAAATCCATGATAAATGAACCGCAAAATAGCGAGGGACTACTACTTGTATATTAGATGTACAGTATACAGTAGCTTAGTGTCACACCCATGGACACTTTGGCAGGGTCTGGAGATCAAACCCCCGACCTTCCAATAGGCAGAATTTGGAACTTTATATAACCTTTTGCTATAGACTAACTAAATACTAACAGCTGAAATAAAGCAAAGTTCTAGCTAAAAGTTAAAAGTTGCAAAAGTTAGTTAAATCTAAAAGTGACAAAATGCTAAGTAAATGCTAAAAGTAGCAAAAGACTAGTAAGTAGCTAACAGAACCAAAAGCTGGATGAAAGCTAAAAGTAGCAAAAACTAACTAAAAGTTAAAAGTATCAAAATGTTAGCTAAAATTAGCAAAAAATAAACAAACTACTTGAAAGTAACCAAACAAGCTGAAATTATCAAAATGCTAGCTGTAAGCTAAACTAAGAGAAATAAAACTAGCTATAAACTAAAAATAGATAATGTTGGATAATTACCCTTTCAATTCAATTCAAAAATACTTTATTAATCCCAAAGGGAAATTAAATAACTGAGAAGTAATGAGTAATGAAAACACACGTGCAGTAGAAAAAACTTGGCATGACGGTCTCAGAGGAGTTGATGGAGGAGAGGGTGGGCCCCGGAGGTCACCCTAGCACCAGCAAACTTTTTTTGTTTGTTTGTTTGTTTGTTTGTTTTTTCACATGGATTATGCTGTTTGTAGGAATCAGTTTTGTTTGTTGTAGCTCCTCGGACAGATGCAGTCCTTTGGATGAAGGACGAAACGTCACAGCAAAAATTTAAAAAAGAATCTGTCCAGAGGACCTGACTGAACATTGTTGGATTTTATAGCTGGATTATTGAGCATGAACTTTGGAATAATGAAAATAATTGAAGAGGAAATCAAACTAAGTACAACAAAACTGAGCAAATAAAACATACTCAAGTTCATGAACGTTGTTTTACTAAAATAAGAAAATAATTTCAAAGGGACCAAAAGTCAATATATAAAATGTCACCGCGTGGAGCAGCCATTTTTCTGTCGTGTTAAAGAGAGATTTGCCAGGTAGGAAATTTGTTGGCCGTGCTTCTATGAAAAGAGAGAAACATCGGCGAACTGGAGCGGCTGACTGGTTTGAACATCGCTCTTAACGTCCAGATCAACGTTTTCAACCCTCGTCTAATCGTCATTAAGCAACACTGACGATTTTTTTAGAGAGCGTGCAGAAAACAGATCAGAGATCAGTTGTGAGCCGACATCCTGCCCCGTCACCTTCTGTTGCAGACATATTGCCTGGGGAGTTCGGTGGAGCAGCGTGTCTAACTGCCGGGGCTCGTGCCATCGTCCTGCCTCCCTTGCTCGCTCTGCCTGCGCCGCTCGGCCTCCGGGCTGAACCACGCCGCTCCTTGGCATCAGGAAATGGATTAGTCAGTGAGTTGATTAGGGGGGAAGAAGCAAAACAGATTAGCAAGGTCGAATTGTCTCCGTTTAAACACACACACACACAGAAACAGCAATTTGAGCAGAGTCTTATCTTCTGCCATGCTGAGCCTCTGCATGTGTTGGAGTTCTCATGGATGACTGAACTCAACAGCAGCTGGGTCCAAAAATACAAACACAATTCTCACATACAATGCGTATTTGGAGCCACAAGCCTCTGCAGCTCACGCAGACATCCGAGCCAGGAGCAAGATCAATGCCCACACAGTCGTACGGGTCCATTCTGAATCGGCTGAGGATGAAATTTAGCTGCAGATTACGGCACGCTGCTACAGACCGAGGGACGATTCACCTGCAGCCACACAGTGACGAACACGTTACTCAGTGCCTGTTTTGTTTCTAATCTCTGCCTGCAGCCGGTCGGGGCATATGCTAAGACATCATGGCGGCGGACCCAAAGCTCCCCACTCCCCTCTGTGTCGCTTGTGCTGACTGTGGGGTAAATAGTGACCCAATTAGGCTGTAGCGGAGAGGTGGAGAAGGAGGGGGTGAATACTCAATCTCAATGAGAGACAGGCTTTAAACTGGTGGTCTTTGCAGAGCTGCGAGGTTAGGGTCTGAGAAACAACAGGTGGGGCGAGGAAGAGCTCGAAACTCCCACCGAGCGGTGATTAATACCAACGCATCTGTTGGACTGTTTCAGCTCAGCGGCAGGATCAGGGGAGCTGATCTAACCTGGTTTTAACAACATGAGTAACTCGTTCTCGCCAGTGAGCGGTGCATAATTCATTAGGCTGCATGACTAAGACGTTTGCTCTGCCACACACTTCACTGCACTGGGAGGCTTTTGTTCTAAATATTGCAGAAAACAGGCCATATTCCTGCGAACTGCAGGGTGTCGTAGCAGCACATTTCAGAAGCTTCATGTCAGGAATTTTTCTCCATAATTTCCCGCAGTTTACTTTTCTATTTAGCACAGACACTAATGATATTTCAGCAAACACCCAAAGACCCTTTTCATTGTTTTGGCCATTGACATTTAAAAAAAAAATAATAGAGAGTTGTTGCGCAACTGGATCACAGATGCAGAAGTTCACTGTCACCTGCAAAGGGTCTCATTGCATTTTGAATCCTTCTGTGTTTCATGCTTTCATAAAGTTGTCATTTGGTTCTCAAACTCTGCCTGGATCAAACACCAGGGGAAAAAAACATGGGTCTTGAGCAAATATTTAAAAGTTTCAGTCGTTGAATGATCAGGTACACTCTTCCACGGTTTTGGAGCAGCTTTTGAAAATGCCCGATCTCTGGATCTCAGCTTGGATCCCGGGACATCTAAGAGAAACTGCTAGGCGTACCAGAATGCTCTTACTGGAGTGTAGATGTTAAGATCACATCAATGTGATGCAGAAGTGGCGACTCAAGTCACATGACTTGGACTCGAGTCATTAATATCAAGACTTTAGATTTGACGAAAAAATGTTCAGAGACTTCTGACTTGACTTTGACTTTTACGCCAATAACTTGGGACTTGACTTGGACTTGAACCTGTTTACAAGAAAATACTTGATATTTCCCCCTAAATCTAAAGTTTAAAACACATTAATGATATGTGTTGATTTTCACTCATTCAGTATTAACAGGCACAGACTGTCGCTCTCAGTGCCATAGAGTTGCGACACTCTTTGAACCAGCCGATACGCGGTCACGTGGTTCATGCAGCTCTCAATAGTTCCAAACAGCTCATCGCTGTCAGTCAGTTTGGGCGGCTACTGGCGCAACATAACGCAAAAACGTAGAAAACACTTCCGAAACAAAGAGAACGAACTACGTTCAATGTGGGAACCGCTGATGTTTGGAACTGTTTATGGCTCCATGACCCATGTGATTTCCGCATTCCATTCTTTCTATAGAAGTCTATGGGAGCATCACAACTTTCTCTTCATACAGCTCTGGTCCCTCTGTTTTTTCACACTCCATAAGTATGTGTGTGTGTGTGTGTGTGTGTGTGTGTGTGTGTATATATGTGTGTATATATATATGTGTGTGTGTGTGTGTGTATATGTGTGTATATATATATATGTGTGTCTATATATATATATATATATATATATGTGTAT
>JARVLU010001196.1:27306521-27317407 GCA_031762415.1 Simpsonichthys santanae | reverse complement strand
ACAAGGCAAACCACCCGACCACCGTCCATAAACTACAATATACTGTATATATAAAGCTAAATATCTATATACATGACTGCTGGGATTTTAACTCCTTCCTGTTGGGGGAGACGATGGAGGGTGGAGGCATTTTTTGTAGAACCATGGAGAGCTTACAGGAAGTGCACCAGGTGCTGAAATTGCATCTTCGGGGCAAACCTGCGGTCAAACACTGCCCTCCTTTCACAATAAAGCTCCACTCTGAGCTCCGTATCGCTCGGTTAGCAGCTGGGATCTGACTCTGACGAGGAGTTTGAGGTGTTCTCCAAAAAAAAAAAAAAAAAAACATTTTAGTGTGCAGGAAGCTTCTGGCATGGCTCGGCTGTTTGTAGAGGTTTTTTTGCTCTGTTTGTGGGATTATCTGTAGCCTTCTAACCTCGGTCCATCTACTGGGATCTAAGCCTCTTAGAGGAATGAAATGGACGGCTGAATGAACGGATGCTTCCCTTCCCCCTTGTTTACGTCCATGTCGGTTACAGAAAAACTGGACGGGACGACTTTAAAACATCTGCTGCTGTACTTTGTCCTCCAAACAACAAACACAGCACAGTTCCTGCTGGTTTTGTGTTTTTATAAAAATGTAACGTTGGAAGAGTCTAATTAGTCTCACTTTGAGTTTTTAATGCCTGCCACCATGAAAGGAGAGGAATTATGTAAATGAATTTTCTGTGCGTGTGTCTGTTAGCAAAATATCTAATGAACCCTTTAACAAAGCTTTCACAAGGTAAACCTTGGGTGCGCCACTACAGTTGATTATCTCTTGGAGTCAATACAATTCAAGATGGTCGCCACAGCTGATCAGCCTTATAAAACACAGAAATGTCTATAACACAGTCAGTTTTATGGATGTTGAGCTCAAATTTGGTGTGGTAGTACCTGAGAGTCATCCCCAACACATAGTCTATGTGCTAATGTATTGCATCATATTTGCTTTTAGCACGTCATAATTAACTCTTAGAGTCAACCACGTCTGTCTGTTAGCAAAATGTCTCATGAACCATTGGGCAGATTTTAATGAAACTTTCAGAAATTGTCCTTCAGGTGTAGCTCTACAATTCTTTACCTTTTGTAGTCAACCCAATTCAACATGGCCGCCAGAGCCAACTGCCCTTATGAGACACAGAAATGGCAATAACTCTGTGAATTTTAAAGATATTTATCCTAAATTTGGTGTGGTAGTAGCTGAGCATCAACCACATAAGATAACTGACGTAAAATGGTTTTAGTCTTAACATTTTGGTGTAAAAGATGATGCCTTCTTTTAAATAATTATCAACGTTTAACATTTGTAGTTGTATTCTCAATAAAAACATTTCCATCTGAAGTCATACGTATTTACAGACTTTACAAAAGTTAGTGAATAAAATGTTTCACAGCCTCTTAAATCATTTACAGCAGAACAAGAAAGTCATAAACGTTGCAGTTTTTCCAAAGTATATAATTCATAAGAATTGTTTTTTTTTTCCCCGTTATGATTATTTTACCAATAATGTAGTTCTGGTGGGAAGTCTGAGTGTCACCAAAGTTGTAGCACGAGCACAAATTCTCTGAAATATAAATGCAAACGAGCCAACTTAGTTCTGTGAGAACGTTTTCATCCGGAACCCAAGGCCATCGAGGGCAATCGAAACAACAAAAAGGTTTTTATGAAATGAAATAAAATGGATTAACACGTAAAACATAAGCTTGACACAAATTTTACCCCTCTTTGAAATGAAACAAGGTCTCATTTATTTGGCTTTTGTCCGAGGCTTGAATTAACCACAGAGGAATGTTTGCAACGCGCCCTTGTCATCGTTATTTGTCGGTGACGACCTGAGAGCCGCCTGAACGCATCAGTGGATAAAAAAATGTTTCAAAGTGTTATAAACTTCCACTGTGATAAAACTGCTGCTAAGGTGTGAGAGTGAGGAGAAGCTCAGTGGGAGACAAACGGGAAAATAAAAACGGAAAAACAAAAGTAAATGTAAAGCTTCAGGCAGTAGCTTCGGCTTTATTTTGTACCAAATTAAGGTCTGACGGTGAGAGCGCTGAAACTGATGGAAATGAATAATACGATTCAGGGGAACCAGGTTCACTGCTCCAAGAAAAGAAAAAAAGTTTTATTTAACAAATTTCATCGTAACATGTTGCATCGAAATGCAAACAAGCCTCGAGTCAAATCTGGTCAAGGTTAGCTCGTCTTTCAGGAGAAGTCCCTGAACGCATCATAATGATGAAACACACAAAAAAATAAAACAAGCAAACAGACAGCCGAGGCATTTTTTTCAGCGAAATGTGAGGTGTCAGAAAATCTGTATTTGAGGGAATTTTTTTTTTATTTTATTATTTTTTTTTTTTTTTAAGCAAAATAAGCACAGCAAAGTTCACATTCTACAACTGGCTGAAAAACGGTGGTTTGGCCTAAAGCTAACAAAACAGCGAGTTGAAATGCAGATTCCTGCAAATAAACTTTAGAAAAAGAGCATGAAAGTGACAGAAATACATGCGGACTTTCATCCGACAGGGAGTCTTTAGTGGTCGCCAGTGATGCTGAATGCTGGAAGGTGTTTTGATGCTATTCTAGTTTTTAGATTACAAAAAAAAAATACGGTATTAATTATAATACCGTATTTTTTCCGGACTACAAGTCACACTTTTTTCATAGTTTGGCCAGTCCTGCAATTTATAATCCAAAGCGACTTATATACATTCTTTTCTCTATTCATGATGCAATTTTTGACTGACACATTAAATGTTCATTCATACTGACATGACATGAACCAACGTGTAAACATTACTATTTGCAGCCGCGAGAGAGCCCTCTAGGCTTTAGACAACTACCGGGACCGGTATATGTTGTTCCTCTACAGCTACTCCCACCCCCACCCCTATCACCACCAACAAAATTATTTTTTTCCACTTAGAGGCAACAGAGAAAAACTCTACACAAGTAAAATGCCCCCAAAAGTGATGTGGAATGAGATTTGGTGAATTTGCCAGTAACTTGCTTGTCGGACTCATTGGCTTGTTACATTAATTAAACCTGTTCAGGATCCCAGGTCTGTTCTGTGTTTTACTGTTATTTCAGAATAAATGTATTTTCTTTCACTTTGTGAAATATGCTTCTAAATAAATGTAACACACACCGAAGTGACTTGTATATATTTTTTTCCTCTTCATGAGGCATTTTTTTGACTAATGCGACCTATACGCCGGAGCAATTTATACTCTGGAAAATATGTTAATTAAAGAAGATGATTTTTTTTTTTCAGTACTTAAATTTCCATCCACGCAGCCCATTGTTTTCATTCAGAGCTCATTCATTTATTGAGCTAAAGCCATTTTTTGTGTTTGCTGCAGTCAGTTGGCTTTGGCAGCCATCTTGAATTGGGTTAACAACAGAAGTTAAGCAGCTTTCAAAGTACATCTAGTGAGTCATGTTTTGCTAACAGAAACAGGCAGAAGCATTATAACTCCTCTGACACTGTCAATCTAATATTCACCAAAAAAAAAAAAAAAAAAAATCAAAAACATGTTTAAAAGTCTGTTTTTTTCTCTGTACTTAGATGTTGCTGTTCCCGGGTCAGCCTCCATCGCAGTCAGGTCGCTACTCGGTTTCCATGGCTGGAGAGCTGACCATCACTGACGTTCACCCCGAGGACTCCGGTTTCTATGTCTGCCAGGCTATTAGTGTAGCAGGAAGTGTGTTGATGAAGGCGCTGCTGGAGGTGGAAGGAGGTAAGACTTTGATCCAAAGTCACGTTTCAGCCTGGCACAGGTTCATTCTGCACCATCGGCTAATAAGGGAAACACATTAATTACTTAGTAGGTGCGCAACGATAAGGTGTGCAGAGGGAGAACACAGTTAGAGACCCCTCGCTGGATAAGCAATGAGTTGGAGGCTTAATGCTTTTCCTCAAGCAGCTTGATTTATTCTTCTTCCTCTGGTCCTCTTTATGCAGCTCATTGTTTTCCAGCTGCTTAGCATCTAAACTATATTCTCTGTTCGCACCTTAAACGAAGAGCAGATGTTTTGAAAATATGGTTCTGTCGAAAGCAAGGAAGGATATATATCCTACCTGTTGTAAATAGTTCTTTATCGGAGAAATAAAAGTTAAATTCTGACTTGATTGACAACTAACATCTAGTCCAAGCAGGGAGAAGAATTAGGCCTTGTCCACACAGAAATAGAGTTTTTCAAAAACTATTTTTTGGGTCAACACCTAAATTATCCATTGAACAACATGGCACTAAAAATTACCCAAAAAGCTGCAGTAACTATGCCACGCCTGTGTGTGGCACTCCCAAGAAAGTGCACCAGAAACAAGAAGCTAGCTGTGTAGCATGTGCATAAAACTTGCACACTGGGTGAAAAATATGAACACAAGAACAAGAAGAAGGGCGCCCTCTGGTCATGAGTTAGATTGGATTAGATGAACTACTGTATTTTGGCAGAACAAAGGTGGTCATTTTTTCTCTGGAGCCCATTTTCAAAAACAGACTTTCATCAGTTTCAGGCTCCAAAAATATTTTCTTTTAGCAAGACCAAAAAAATAAAAAAAGTTTCATTTTTCCAAATACAGTATAAAAAATAAAAACTTCCAGTGTGGATGACCTCTTTACACAACTACAATCTGAAAAACCTTACTGGTTTCTGCTCTTTTTATAAACTATAACCTATATATACTATATACCTTGCTGTCAGTCGTGTACTCATTACATGGTCATTAACACATAGTCTTTAGTTATTTGATTATATTTTACTCATCGCAGAAGCAGCTAGCAGTAGCACTTTCCATGCAGCCTAAGGTGCTTTCTGTAGAAATACCACAGTATTCATGCTGGACTGACTGCGTAATGTGAAACTTCGTCTGTTGTACGAGTTTGTTTAAGTAGTATGGCACAAACTACCGTACTGTGAATTTATTTGAACTTTGTGTTGTTTCAAGATAACAATCTTTAAAGTCTTTGGCCCCCTTTGGTTATCAAGATATATTATTACTAGACGAAGGACAGAAATCTGGAAGTTGAAGCCACCGTGGATGAGCGCCCCCTAGTGGCTTTGTTTCGCTGCAGTACTATTTTAAATTCCTGCCCATTCATGTAAACCAATGAGAAATTTTTCAGAATAAAAAATAAAAATACTTTTCAGATCGTGTGTTTCAGGTTTCATTTTTGTTGATTCACATAATTCTTGCTGCTTTCTGTTTAAATTTATATATTTTTAAATACATTTAATTTCATCGGGTTATTTGAGGCTTTAAAGAAAGTGTCGTGTTACACGGCCACTGACGATATGACAGTCTGTTTGCAAGATGAGAGCAGGGTCAAGGTGGGTCTTTTGTACTGATGGTACAACCCAGTGGTGTAGTCTATGCAATATGTGGTATACGAAGTATACCCACTCGAAAAGCTTAAGAATTTCAGTATACCCACTTTAAAGTTCCCAATGATACATGACATGTCATTAGGCACGTCATTGATACGTTAAACGGCAGCTAAACGCTTCCGTAACAGTCTATCTGTGTGCAGCGCTTGTTTATTACATTTGCTTATCCAGTGAATTATTGTATACTGTAATTCTGTGCTTACTACTTGCTACTTGAACATGTTTTGATTTGATACTGTTTTACACATTTTATAATATTTTTAATACAAAGACAACTGTTGTACAAAGTTTGTTGTGTATAAATTCAAAAATAAGCATCAGAGAAATTTGGAAATGTTCAATACGCTTAAAAATAAAAAATAAATTGACGATTACATTGCAATAACCAGTGGTTTCTAAGCACAGTATACTCACTACAAAAATGTAGACTACACCACTGGTACAACTGTATATAGCAAGACCTCCTACAGGAACCTGGAAGCTGAAGTCGAAACAGAACCTCGTTAGCTGACTCCAATGCAATGTTCAAATCCCACCCCCCATACGTAACACAAAGTTCTTAGTGACACAAAGTACACGTCAGACATTTTCTCTCAGGTGTTGTCTCTTGTTGATTCACATAATTCTTACATTCAAAATATTAATTAATTGGCATTGCATTGGAATTGGTTTGTTCATGCTAAAAAAGTAAGTGTGTCCAGGGCAGTAGGCGGTTCTTAAAGTCCTACATTATAGTCTGCAGACTCCCAAGAATCCAACATGGCAGATCTTGTACCCTGGGTCCTGTTTACTTCAGCACTTGGTTTATAAGAAATAGATTCTACGTTACTGCTGTCCACCCATACAGCACAGACTCTTGTTCCAAAAACTGAACCCTTTAGCTACAGTTTTGGACACTGAAAATTGCTGCAGTCTCTTCGTTCCTCATGTTGATAGCTCTGAGTGTCTGTTGAATCATCAATCTAGTCAGAATTTATGTCAGTTTCTTTAGAATAAGGTCATTTTTAAAAAACATACACAAGAAGACAGTGATTGTTCATAGTCTTTCTGCAGAACCACACTTCAGACAATCTGAATGACCCCTTTTAACGACTTGTGAGTTTATGTTTGTACGTGTTTTTCTTCAATTTTCCTCCTTTCAACAGAGATAAAACCTCCTAACATAACATTCTGCCTTCTCTCCTCTAAAACTGTCAGGTCCTTCAGGTCGTATCCCACCGATCATCCGGCAGGGCCCGGCCAATCAGACTTTATCTCGAGGTGCGACGGCGCTGCTGCATTGCCGTTTAGTCGGCGGTGTCTCTGTCAAGATCTTGTGGGAGAAGGATGGAGAGAGGCTTCAGGGAAATATACCTCGGCTGACCTTGATGGAGAACGGCACGTTGCAAATTACAGATCTGAAGGTGTGTGTGTGTGTGTGCTCATGTCTGTGCACGCGTGGAGCGTTTATTGGAGAGGGCTTGAAAAGGATGAGCTCTGAAAGTCAGCGGTGCTTGGACGTAAAAAAAGAAAAACTGATAGAAACTTGAAAAACTGTGGAGAGTAATAGGATCTCTGACCTCTCGTCACCTTCTCCGCAGCCCTCAGAGTGACGAAAACTTTATCTCGTTTCCATCAGAAATCCCATTTTCGCCGGTGGAATCACGGCGAGTTCCAAAGATCGGTCTCTCCAAGGCTGTGCATTATCTCCGCAGCGCAATTATGTGCTCGTGCGGTGTGTAATTGTAATGTTAATGAAGGTGCTTGTTTATAAATGCTAATGCGCTCTGCTTTGATGGAAGAGGAGTCAGGTGTGCCGTTGTCTTGCGTCCCCAGGTGGAGGTCAGTGATCGTGTTCAGGACAGTGCACAAGTGGCACCAATTCCATTAATTGACTAGCGATAGCTGATTAATTATCTAACTGGCTTTTAATTAAATCTCCTGGCTGTGCTTGACTCACTCACTTCCTCCCCTTAGCTTGTTTCTCAGCAGCAGAGTGCAGCAAACTTGGTGCATTAAGGTTCGGTCCAATGCATCGTGGAGGCAGGGGAAATCTGCCATGCCACTGTGCTCAATGGAACAGAAGAGATGCATTAGTGTGGCACCAAGGGGTTGACATGGGGGAAAGAAAGAGGGGGGCGGGGGAATGGAGATGATGAGCAAAGACCTAAAAATATTCATCTTGCCGATGCCCCTGCTCGCCATCAATATTTCAGCAGCAGTTGGAGCCATGTAAAAAAGTTCACCTGCCGCACACTGCGCTGTCTGTCAGCCAGAGGTCAGCGCTGCAGAGGATGAGCTCATAGGGCTGACGGTGGTTCCAGCAGACTGGCTCCCAGCCCGGACGGGCCGGAGCAAACAGCACCAGCGCCGGTCATGCGTGCAAGCGCACACGTTTCATAATGTAAACAGGCAGGTTAAGTACGGAGAAGTGAATTTAGTCATTTTATTTGTGTTCTTATGACAACGAAAGTAAAACAAAAAACTTTTATAGTTTGAATCCTTATGAAGCATTCACACTATTGTGATCCATTTTTCTTCCGTACATTTTTTTTTTTTTTGGCACATTTCTCCATCCACATTTTTTGTGCTGTTTCAACTAATCGTATATCAAAACGTTCAGCTTGTTCAGGAGAAGGGTGCTATGACTTTTTGGTATTGGTGCAACTTTAGCTTTTTGAAATATTTAGCCTTTTCTGCCATTTTTTTCTCATAAAAAATGAATTGAGCTCATTTTACGTCCTTCAAACCTTTAGATCTGTTTACAACATTTTACTGCTCCTTTCACATTGTGTTCTTGTTCAGCTTCTTTCAGCTTTCTTGTGCAAATTAAAAAAAAATTCAGCTAATTGCAGCTGTTCTTTCAGCTGTTTTGTGATCCTTTCAGCTGTTTTGTGATCCTTTCAGCTTCTTTCTGCTAACTATATTTTTGTGCATCTTCTTCTTTCTGTTAATTTCAACTTGTTATTCTTCTTTCAGATTATTTCTGCTAGTTTGAGCTTTTTCTGCTATTTCAGCTACTATTTAGCTGTTTTATGCTAATTTCAGCATTTTCAGGTAAATCCACATTTTTGACACTCATTTCAACTGTTTCAGCCTAATTCAGCAAAAAATTTGCTCTCTCCACTTCCTTCTGGTAATTTAAGCTTCTTTCTGCTTCTTATATCTGATATAGATGATTTTGAACTGGGGTTCTGTGGATGGCTTATAAATAAATAGTGTCTTACCTGTTGTAGGTAGCTCCCTGCACAACCTTGGTTTGGAGAAATAGTTTGATTCTGACCAGACCAACGAGTTAAAAGACAATCTGATTAGAGCTAAGACCAAAACAGATCATTAACATTTAAACACAAAATTAACAGCAAAGTAAAAGTTTAGAAATGGGCACCATACAAAACCTTATAAAATCTTAGAGACTGGAGTTGTTTTAGGTTGGCAGAATCCGCTTTGATCAGCACTCAGACCAGCCGTTCGAATTAATTCCAACAAGGGGTGGAAATCTTTAGACAAACACAGACTTTTATATTTTCATGCACAATACCAAGTAAAAAAAAAAACCTATTAATCACAGATTGCAGACTGACAGTTAGCATGATGCTAACTTAATAGTGAAAACACCTTGGAAAAGCTAACACAGTTAGCTTTGTGTTTATCACTGGCAATGTATTCATAAATCTAAAGTTGTTATTTAAGAAAGTGAAGTTATGATGACTAACTCTTATTTATTGATGTTCTCTTCAGGGTTCAGTGAAGCAAAGATGTTCTGTAAGGAAAATATGGAACAATAAGATCTGTAATATAAGATGGAGCTAGGTTGTTGAGGGCTTTGTAGGTTAGAAGTAAGACAAGTAAATACCAAACGTTCCTACTACAGGAAGCTACGGTAACTCTACTGGGACAAAAAGCACAAACTTTGCAGACTATATTAAAGAAGCTGCCCAGAATAAGGCTAACAAAGGTAATTAGTGACATTTAGAAATGTATTCTAGGTCTTCTATGTCTGCGGTGCACTTAAAAATAGATTATTTTTTTTCTTCCTTGCTGCCTTAACAGGTAAGATATTGATTGTTTGTAACATTTCCACTGAACCCAGCTTCAAAGGTTCTGGAGGAATGATTTAAGTATACTATATGTAAAAGCGCAGGAAACAAAAGCGTAAAAATGTATGTTCTCTTTTCTGCAGGGAAATGTTTAAATCTGTGCCGAGTCACATTAATATGGAGTTGCTTCACAGAAAGCTGCAAGAATCAGTAAGCTCGTTCTGAAAGATTTGTTGGCAGCAACGAACCTGCAGAAAACGATCGCCCATCGCTGCAGCGGCACCTCAGCTCCACTCAGCTTTTGATGTGCCTCAGTTTTTGTGTTTTTGTTTATGACCTGCAGGGTTTCTGTTCTGGTTGACTCTGGCTGCTGTCATCAGCTTCTGTCAGCTGTTTTAATGAAAAACAAACACAAAGAAAAGAGAGTGCAGTTTAAAATGAAGCAACGATTCGCACCAATCAGGAACCTGTAATAGATTTGTAGGTTTTACAGCTTCATACCTGATAGGACTTCTGTGGTTTCAGAAACACTTTCAAATCTTTTTTCGTCAAAATGGGATGAAAGTACTTTGCTGCTAATTATAAAACTGGATTAAAACACAGCATGTTCACGTCGCTCTTTACAATAAAGAAAGGGTGTTGTCTAATAATTAAATTTAATACACAACATTATTATGAGTTTGATATCCTGAATTTGACTGAAACTGTCTGAACCAGATGTTTTTGTCCAGCTATTTAGAGATGACTGTTTTTTTTTTAATAAATATCTCAATCAAGCAAACTGTGATTTGTTTTACACAAAAATAATAATCTTTAAAATAACTGGTGACTTCACCCATTATAAATGTTTTGGAGCTACTTCAGAATGACCGAGAACAATAGTGTGAATGTTTATGAATCATTCACACTATTGTAAACTACTGTAATTTTCTTATGTTTTTTCGGCATCTTTCTCGTTCCACAATTTTTTAAGCTATTTCAACAAATCATAAATAAAAACATTCAGCTCTTTCAGGACAATCCCGCTATGACTTTTTGTTATTGGAGCAACTTTAGCTTTTTTGAAATATTTAGACTTTTCTGCCATTTCTTTCTCATAGAAAATGAATTGAGCTCTTTCAGATCTTTAGATCTGTTTACAACCTTTTACTGCTCCTTTCACATTTTGCTCTGGTCCAGCTTCTTTCAGCTTCCTTGTGCAAGTTTAAACTTTTTTCAGCTACTTTCAGATAAATTTAGCTGTTTTTCAGCTGTTTTTTTGCTCTTTTCAGATTCTTTCTGCTAACTACAACATTTTTGTGCTTCTAACTTATTTATGCTATTTCAGCTTGTTATGCTCCTTTCAACTGATTTCTGCAAGTTTCAGCTTTTTCTGCTGTTTTAGCTACTATTTAGCTGTCTTATGCTAAGTTGAGCTTTTTCAACCAGTTGCACATTTTTTGAACTCATTTCAGCTT
>JARVLU010001196.1:27254962-27277521 GCA_031762415.1 Simpsonichthys santanae | reverse complement strand
AAGTGCATTTATTAAGTAAAAGTTCAACTGAGACACACCTTTACTATAAAGTCAAGCAAACAAATAATTGTTTTAGGGGTATATCTTGTTAAATTTAGAAGAAATATTCAGCATTCCTCCTTCCTGATTTTCTCCCTCTGTGTGCTCCTGGAGCACCGAGGCAGTGAATACTTTTGAAATGCAGCTGATTTGACTGTCAAAGTTAATTTATTAAGGACAAGTTAGACTCAAACACATCTTTACTATAATTTAGAGCAAACAATAATTGTTTTTAAGTGTTAATCTTGTTAAATTCTTGTTAAAGTCCTCCCGTGCATGCTCCCACGGCTGCCATTTGGCAGCCAATCAATTTTTGGCACAACACCGGCCAACATTTCTGGGTTGTCAGCGGTGAGGCGAAACAAACACGACGCGTCAGAGGTGACACATAATAGATGTGACGTATACAGCGAAGCGACATATTTTTGTATTACATATTATTTTGTATTTTTCCACTTCATTAGACAAATATGGACTAATGCGACTTATTGGGTGGTGCAACGTGTACGGCAGAAAACACTGTAATTAAGCAGTAATTCTGTTTTGTGCCACTAATTTTAGAGGACCTGAAGGCACCACGCTGACGGCAAAAATGCTTAAAGGAAAATGATTTCACAACAGTCACAAGTTAGTCTGTAGGTGTACATATCTGTGTGTGTAGAAATAAAAACTTAATCAAAGATGTGGAATCAGGTGCAGAGAGGGGCAGAGAAGCAGGGCAGCAACCCTGAAAAAATATAAAATAAATATGAAAATCTCACCAAGTCCAAATCTGTGACACCGTTTATTACATTTTCAGACAAACTGGCACAGCAGTCGTCTCCGGGGTCCTCGCCCAAGTCGGCTCCTCTCACCTGGGCAGATGTTTTGTCTCTGCCTCTTCCTCCCAACAGAGACAGAGGTAGGGGGAAGTCGGACAAAGAAGAGGCGCAGCACAGGTGAGGCTTTCTACATGGACATTGCAGACACGTGCTTTAAACAAAAGCCTCATTTCTAGTATTTTTCTGGTCCAAGCTGAGTTTAGGGTTGGGGGGGTGGGGGGGGGGGGTCAAATCCTCTATTTCCCTTCTGTAAACTGAACCATTCCCTTCCATCTCCAAGCATAAGACACATTTTGTCTTTATCATTAGCACAAAGGCCTCTGGCTTCATTCTCCTGACAGCAGGGGTTAGAGCAGCTGGACATCAGAGCGGTCCTGTAACGCTGCCAGGGCTGTCGAACAAAACTTGAGTGAAGTTTAGAGTCTGGGGAGTTTGTAAATCATCTCTACAGGCAGGGAGCGGTTCGGGCATTGGGACTACAGAGGGAAGCATGTGCTCTAACCAGTTCTGACACATTAGATTGCGGACATAACGGGGACGGATCGGGAGGCTGGTCCGACCGTGCCGTGTCTTTCGTAATGACATTAGCCTCCGTCTGACAGGCAGAATTAGTACTTTCCATTTTCAATGACATGGCCGTCATTAAATTAGCCCTGATGGCGGTAAAATGACAACAGAAATCACGGAGGTGGATCCTGTTCTCTGCACGCCTAGCGCCCTTTTCTTTTTTTCTTTGCTTGAATTGATTTAATGTTACATCTGTAAGCATGCAGAGTCGTTTCTTTACAGACAGCTGTGGTGGTTTGATGGTTCATCTCTTTGAATCCTAAACATTTGTGCTGCTGTTTGGCATATTGTTTTTATTGTTTTTATTCTATTAGTGGTTTTCTGAGTTCATATCTTCTTATTACTGTTTTTCTTTTATATTTTATTATTGGATGTAACTAGGACCCTGTGTACATAATTTTGTTCCACCACATGTACCACATGTGGTGGAATGACAATAAAGAAACTCTGACTCCGACATATAACAGATTTTTTAAAATTAAGTTCAAATATTCTCCTTTGTTGGATTTTTGATGGATTATGACTCTCTCAGAAAGTAATCATTGTGTGTACACCTACACCTGAACAACCTTTGGAGTCAGGCCAATTCAAGATGGCTGCCACAGCCAGCTGAACATTGTTGTTGTCTTTCTTTCGGCTGCTCCCTTCTTCAGGGAAGAGAAATCACATGAAAGATATGGCAACTGTTATAAACCTAACACCCTTCATGAAGCATTCTGGACTCTAACCAGCAGCCTCGAGATTACGAGACCGTGGCACTGACCACCGAGCCATCTGAAAGTAGGAAAACAAAAAAACATATGGAGCTGAAGTTTAGTGTTGTAGTAGAGATTTGTAGGAGACAAACATATTATGCAAGGTCTCACAATATCGTGTGTAATCATAATTTTGTTCAAATCTGAACAAACAAAAAACTAAAACGCCGTCCCTTTTCAAGATATGATCCTACGCTGCGGGAAATTTGCATTTCTTCAAAGAGAGCTGGGCCTTCATTTTTAAACTGTACAGCTTTCCAGAAGTTTTTCCGTGAGCATGTTGAAAATTATTTGTCATTTTGGGCATGTTGCCATCTAATTGAATTATTTTCTCCATAAACACAAACATTCCCTCTAGTTATTCTTTTGGACATTGTGTGAAATTGGGTCAAATTAAACAGAACAAGGCATCTGGATTGACCAGATGTCTCACGTAGTGGCATTTAATGCAAAACCTTTGCCCGTTGAACACACACACAAATTGCAACAGTATGTATTCTGAAGGTCAAGCCTTTGGTGAGTCATTAATTTCCTTTGGCTGCACATATTGTTCTGCTCTCCCTATAAAAGGTCAAACACTACTTCTGCTCCATCACTCAGACGCAGGACACCGTTCAACAATCACGCAGAGGGACACGTCAACCCAGGTGTCCCATAAAGCAAAGCAGGAGGCGTCTGCTGACCTCATCGGTTCTAAAAACTGATTGGTCGGGAGAAAGAGTTTGACTGGTTATGGCAAAAATAAAGTTAATAAGTAAAGAATGAGCGTTCTTCCAAATAATCCATGTTATCCAGACTTTTAGACTTAAGGCTTGTACATATTTAACTAGATGTAAAACATCCATTCTCAAGGTTCAAGGTTCTTTATTGTCCTTCGCATCACATGTGGTGCATGAGATGGAATGAAATTGTGTACTCAAGATACCAGTTACACCCAAAAATAGCAAAAATGTAAAGTATAAAAAGAAACTGTATGTAAGGATCTAAGATATATACGCTAAACAAATGCTAAATGGTATGCCAAATGGTATGCTAAATGGTATGCTAAAGATCAAAGATATACACTAAACGAATGCTAAACAGTACACTAAAAATCTAAGCTATATGCTTATCAAATGCTATACAGTACACTAAAGATCTAAGATATGCTAAACAAATGCTAAACGGTACGCTAAATGATACGCTAAAGATCTAAGATATACGTTAAGATATATGCTAAACAAATGCTAAATGGCATGCTAAAAGATACGCTAAATGGTACGCTAACGATCTGATATACACTAAACACTAATAATGTAAAATAATATGGTATAGTAACAGCAGCTTGATCACGAGTCTGAACTCTGAAGTGAGCAGGTGGGAATGGATACAGCGACATAAAGGCAAGAGATCAGCAGCGCGGATAATCAGCAGCACAGCTAAGTCACCTATCACTCGCTGACATGGTTGTAAGATGTTATTTTTCTCTTGCACGTTATCTTCTCTAAATAGAAACCATAACTGGTGATAAGTGACGTGTGTTGCTAGTTATCCATGCTGCTGTATTCATTCGTACCCTTTGCTCACCACAGACTCATGTTCGGGCTGCTGTTGTTACGCTATATTATTTTACATTATTAGTGTTTAGCGTAAATCTCAGATCTTTTGGCGTACCGTTTGGCGTTCATATGGCATGTGTATATCTTAGATCCTTGTATACTGTTTCTTTTTACACTTTATATTTTACTTATTATGTGTAACTGGGACCCTGAGTACATAATTTCATTCCACCTCATGTACCACATGTGAAGTGAATGACATTGAGTTGAACTTGAACTTAATGAAAATGCTCTTACTACAGGGCATGTTGCGCACAAAGAGAAACAACACAAATGGCACAGTTTTCGGACTGGATGTTTATTTTCAGTTGATAATGGAGGAGTTGGAGGAGAAAGATCTGCTATTTCTGTTGTTTACCGAGGAGAGCGCTATTTTGCAAATTTGGCATGAAGAGACCATTGTCATTTCCAACAGACGATGTGGAAACGTGTCCTTAGTCCAGCTGGACAGCACAGCCATGGAAGACCACCTGTTTCTGAGCTGTCTCCTTCTACGAGTTCTTTGACTATCTTTATAAGGTTTATTTAACTACCTGTGTAAGTTTTTCTGGAACAGCTGTAGCGCCGCAGCAGAGCAGAAATGACAACAGAGGACTTGGCGTAGGCCACTGCGGGAAAAAAGTTATGCAAGGAGCTTGTGCGCAGAACGAGTCCTCAGAGGCTGCGCAAGAACCAAAAGATGTCATTTTCATCACGAGAACAAATTTCTTGATGAGTATGAGTCTTAAGAGCTTTTATTTTAAAGAAATGATGGAGTTGTAGCTGTTGTAGTCCAACTTGTGATATAATGTTATTATGCCATGTGATGTTCTGTGAATGACTCTCAATCACCACCGCATCAAGTTTTAGCTCAAGACCTGTGAAACTGACAAGAGTTGTAGCCATTTTTGTGTTTTCTATGGTCGGTTGGATGTAGTGAGCAGTTTGTTTAGGATTGACTTCAAGTTAATTAGTTGTAGAGGGACAGCCAATGAATATTTCCTGAAAGATTGATTAAAACATTCAAACATGGGCAGAGTTGAGTTAGCAACCTTTTGAAGAATAGAGCTGGTGTAAGAAGTTAGTTTGGCTCATATATTTTTCTAATGCTAAGTACAAATATACTCAGCTACACACAGGCAAAAAACAATTATAATATGGTATTATAATCAGTATTATACAACTCAGTATGTTCCGTTATACTGTAGTAGTATTGCATTGTTACATTTGGATTAAAGTATTGTGGTAACAGCTCTGCTGCACTTTCCCTGAAAAGTTTACGCTCATTCTGCTTTTACTCATGACCTTCAGCTCTGAGGACGAGGACGATGACTGGTGTCCCCCGCTGCCAGCCAGAACCTACCTGATGGACACGTCCAGAGAGGAGGTCTCGAGCCTGGCCTCCAAACCAGAGGAGCTTTCCTTCGTAACTAAACTGTCTTCCCCGCAACAAGACTCGCCCAAACCCAGCGACGGTCCACGTCTTCAGCATTTTGACCTCCTGACCCGTCAACACTTGGGGTCCCAGGTGTCCCAGTCCAACCCTGATCTTTTCACCAACACCATGGCCCTGGATGCCAGTGGTTTATACAACTCAGGCCACTGGGGAGATAACTTCAGGGGAGAAAGCCTCAGAAAAGGTCAGTTTGAAAGTGTCCCTCATCTGAAGAGACCCACACATAGACTCTGTTTCATTTGTAGTAATCTGAAGGCTGATTCAACATTCATGGGGGGGGGGGGGGGGTGATACGTTATCTACAACTGAACTACCTCTGCAAACTTTGTGCTATTTTCACATTTCATTCATCAAAACCTTCAGCTCATTCAGGAACTGGGTGCTACAGCTTTCTGCTTTTGGCATTTTATACTTTTCATAATGTTTAATTCTGTTTACAAAAATGTTCCCAGTAGAGAAACATTGAGAACTTCAAAATGTTTTTTCACATCCTTCTTTGAAATTTGATTCAGCAAATTTGCTCTGTTTTTGTCTGTTAATAATTTTAGTTTTCAACGACTCTTATGTTGCTTCTAGATTTTAACTAGCCTTTTGTTACTGTTAGCTTTTAGCTATTGTTCTGCTACTATTAGCTTATATATAGCATTTTGCTGCTTCTAGATTTTATCTAGTGTTCTACTACTTTTAGCTGTTAGCTAACATTTTGCAAATTTCACCATAAAAAGAGACACCATGATACTTTAGCTTTTAGCTATTTTTTTTTTCCAATTTTAACATTTTGTTTCATTTAACTTTAGCTAGCATTCTTTATTACTTTTATCTATATCTTTGCTACTTTTAGCTTTTAGCTAATATTTTCCTAAATTTAGCTTTTAGCTGGGCCTTTTGCAACTTTAGCCTTTGGCTTTTTTTTTTTTACATTAGCCCTATGCTGCTTGAATTTTGCAATTTGTAAGTATTATCTAGCCTTTTGCTCCTTTTAGCTTGTAACTACTAATTTGCTACTTTGATCTTTTAGTTTGCCTTGACATACTTTTGACTTTTTGCTAGCCTTTGAATAGTTTTAGTTAACTTTAGCTTCTTAGTTAGTATTTAGCTAATTTAAGCTTTTAACTGCATGGGCCTACTTTAACGTTTTTCTACTTTTAACTTACACAGACAAGTTCCTACATATAAGGTTTTATTTAGTCTGTTGCTTTTAGCTTCTAGCTACCATTTTGATACATCATTTTGTAGATGGCCATTTTGACATTTAGCTTTTAGCTAGCATTTTGCTTCTCTTCTTTTAGAGAGTTAATGTCATTTCGTGCTCAGAGTTTGCATTGGAGTTTCTCAAAAATCACAGTTCTCTGGTCTGGTTTGTGAAGCTACTCAACAGAAAGTATTTGTCCATAAACATCAAGTTTATCATTCATTTAAAATAGGCCTCAATGTTTATATTATTATTTTTCTGTAAGTTTTCTGAGGATGAATGGCATGTTTTCTAACTGGGACAATCTCCTGCTGCAGCTGCAGATTCAAGCCCTGCAGCTCATAGGTCCAGAGGGAAGAAACGAGCCCCTAAAGATGGACCAAACAGAAGAGAGAGGCATAGAGATGCAGGTACACCCCACTGTGGCCCTATTGTTTTAGAGTAGAGAACAGGAATAGGACTGATTTTGACCATTTTTAACCATTCAGTCACACATAAATGTAGTTTTTACTCAAACAACCACAATAGATTTCTTCAAAGTTTCACAGATTCATCATTTTTGATTAATTTAATATAACTGGTGATTTTTAGATTTTCATTTCAAACGAGGCTCAAGTAAATGACAAAGTCAGAAAGCAAGTAACTGGAGAACATGCAGCTTTAGTTAAATCTAGAAAATAATGTGGTGTGAGATGTCGAGCTTTTCTCCTTTGGTTTATGAGACATTTTGGTCACAAACAAAAACGAAAGAGCTCATCGTTCACTTTTTGGCAGTGGGTGATAATAAATGAAAAAACATAAGATCATCCCCATCTTCTACCATGGACTTTTATCACAGGCACCAATGTGCATGCGTAAAGTCAGGCAACGAGTGTCCAAACACAGTCACTTCCTGTAGCTACCATAGGATAAATTGGTAGAATATCAACCGTGGAAGAAGTGAATGCAACAATGAAACATCAAACTTGAGAATAATTTCTGATATATTTTCTTTGGATAAAGAGGCATTCCTACCCTCATCTATGGTCATGAGCTTTGGGTTGTGACCGAAAGAACAAGATCTCGGTTACAGGCGGCCAAAATGAGTTTTCTCCGCAGGGTGTCTGGGGTCTTCCTTAGAGATAGGGTGAGAAGCTCAGTCATCGGGGAGGGACTCAGAGTAGAGCGGCTGCTTCTCCACATCAAGAGGAGCCGATTGAGGTGACTCGGGCATCTGGTTAGGATGCCTCCTGGATGCCTCCCTCGTGAGGTGTTCTGGGCACGTCCCTCTGGGAGGAGACCCAGAGGAAGACCCAGAACACGCTGGAGGGACTATGTTTCTCGGCTGGCCTGGGAATGCCTTGGGATTCCCCTGGAGGAGCTGGCCCAAGTGGCCGGGGAGAGGGAAGTCTGGGCCTCCCTACTTGGGCTACTATACCCACGACCCGAACCCGGATAAGCGGAATAGAATGGATGGATGGATGGATGGATGGATGGATGGATGGATGGATGGATGGATGGATGGATAAAGAAGCTTTAGTCAATGATAGTAACAAAAAAACTTCAACAACAAATAAAAGTAGATTAGATATCCAAGAACCGAGATTAGTTAAGAATATACGGTACTGTACTTAGACTCCAATGCTTTGCAATGCACTGAGTTTGAACATGAGCATTAATATCTATTTTTTTTTTTTAAAAAGTCTGTCTTTGGATTGTGGAGACAACAAGTCTAGGTGAGAAACCCAGACTCCACCTGTCCCCACCAACACTCTCCAGCACTTCCTGGGTGATCCTAAGGTGTTCCAAACTCAGAAAAGATTCACAATCGCTTCAGTGAGGTCTGAATCTGCCCCTGGACCTCTTACCAGTGGGAAATGCCCAGGAAACATCCAAAGGGGTTCAGGAGGCATCCTAACCAGTAGCCCAAACCACCTCAACTGACTCCTTTTGATGTAGAGGAGCAGCGGCTCTACTCTAAGCTCCTCCAGATGATGGAGCTCCTCACCTTTATGGCTGAGCCCAGCCACCCTGCAAAAAGAAGCTAATTTTAGCCGCTTGTATCCAGGTTCTCTGTCTTTTGGTCATGATCCAAACCTCATGACCACTGTTGAGGGTTGCAATGTAGACAGACCAGTGAATTGAGAGCTTTGCCTTTCGACTCAACTCTGTCTTCACCACGACTGACTGAAACAACGCAAAACAACGTAACATAAGCTATCCCCCACCCCAAAGTCAAGTTTAGACATGAATGTGTATTGAAACTGAATGAATAGGATGAACTTTTAGTAGCAGATATTAATTCTAATATGTCAACATAAAAGAGATAGCTGATTATTTATGTGCTTAACTCTTTCCACAATCGTTCAGTGTCCACAGGATTCCTCTAATGACCCAATATTTCAGACTCAAAGTGATCTAGAAACTGACTAATGTGTGTTTTTACTCTTCCATTTTTCTTCTGAAGCATCAAACGTGGTAAAACATGGTAATCAGGGTGCTTTAGAGTCAGTCTGCCACGCTCGAGGGCAGAGACACATCAAGTGCCCCCCACTGGTTCTGGTCTTTATGCAAAGCTGCGTGTTCATGTTTTAAACACAAACACAAGACGGATATCTTCTCATCTAACTCCCAGCAATAATATGAATAAGCACATTTCCCCCCAAAATGTCAAGATGATTTCTTTTATGATGAATATTTCTTTGTGTTTTTTCAAATCATCTTTGATGAATCACATGCAGATCTCCCTCCTCCACCGACGCCCCCCTCCTCCATGGATGATGACTCCCTGCAGCTCTTTGTGGATGTTTTGAGCCGCAGACCAACAAACGAGCCAAAGGTGGGGGGCGACGACCCCACTCTTCCAAAGAGGGGAGAACATTTCTCCTCCCAAAGGGGGTCGCCGACAAAGTGGTTATCAGAAGGTAAAAGGCCTCATTCAGGTCCAATGCAATTTAATTCAGTTTATTTATATAGCACCAATTCACAACAGAAGTCATCTCAGGGCATTGAATAGAAACATTCATATACATAAAAAAATTAATTAACATTGTTCATCTGAGGAGCGGACGGCTTTGAATTTAACGTCATCGCAGATTCTCATCTTGAGCAAGCCAAGTAACAAGAGACAAGAGAAAACAAGAGAAAGGAAAAACTCCCTCATGAGGAAGAAACTTTTAGCAGAACCAGGGTCTAGGAGATGTCAGTTTGATATGGAAACTGATACAGTGTTTAAAACTGTAGTTTTTAGTCTAAACATTGCTATTTTAACCATTCGTATATAAAAATAAAAAACTTTCAGCTGATTTGGACACTGTTCTGCTAATCTGCGGATTAGCATTTTCGCAAACTTTGGAACCTGTTAGCGGAATTAGCTTCCGCTAAATTAGGTTTAGCTAAGTTTGAGTCCACTAACAAAATTCACAAGCTTGTTCCTGTCTGCTGTGGGCGTGTCTCGAAGTGTCTGTTAGGCACGCTATTGGCTGACTATGTGTACATGTGACAAGATGGGATTGGTCGATGCAGCTTCAACTGGAAGGAGACAAAAGACGTGTGATGTAGAAGTGACCGTTGTCTTAGCAGTTAGCAGTTTAGCGTTAGCATCCGCTAATATTTTTCACCTGTTTAGCGTTAGCAAAGTTAATGATTTATTTAGTGGAATATGGGTTAGTGAAGAAAACGTTTTGGTTAGCTATGCCCACCACTACTCCTTTTAAAAGCATCATTCTTTCAAATCTAATTCTTTAGATTTGTTTTGTCTTTACTACTTTTAGGTTTTATATTACTTTTTTTGGCTGTTAGCCAGTCTTTTGCTATTATTAGCTTTTAGCCAGAGTTTTGAAAATTTTTAATTTTAGTTTTGCTACTTTTAGCTAATCATTTAATTATTTAAGCTAACTTGTTGATCATCTTAGCTTTTAAACTTTTGAGACTTTTAGCTGTTCTTTTGCTATAACTTTTACATCTGCCATCATATTTTTAAAATATTATTTTTGTAATTATTATTTATTTTAGATTTTAGTTAACCTTTTTGTTGCATTTAGCTCAAAGCTAGTCTTTCAATACTTTTAGCTAGCCTTTTGCCACTTTTAGCAAGCCTTTTATTAATTTTAGCTTTTACTCACCCTTTTGCTTTTAGCTAAACTTTAATACTTAATGCTAACATTTTGATTAATTTAGCTACCATTATGCTTCTTTTACATTTTAGACGTTTTGCTACTTTTAGCTTGTAACTAGCCTTTTAATAGAATCAGCTTATCTTTAGCTATTTTTAGTGCTACCTTTTTCTACTTTACTTTTAAGTTATTATTTTGCTATGTTTGCTCTTTGCAAACCTTTTGCTGCTTTTAGGAAATTATTTGCTACTTTTGAGTTTTAGCTACTTTGCCTTTTTTTAGTATTTTACTAGCCTTTTGGTACTGTTAGCTTTTAGCCTTTGGCTATTTTTAACTTTTATCCACATTTCTGCCCTTTTATTTATTTATTTATTTATTTATTTATTTTACTTTAAAGCTAATGGTTTGTGTTTTTAAGATTATTAGCTTCAAAAATATTTAGCTATATTCAATATTCACGCTCTATTGGTGCAGAAAATTTAATTATTTGTTATTTAAACATCTAAACTTATTGATGTTTGTAAAGAAGCAGCTGATGTCATCATCGTGCTTTTTGTGGGGTGGGGGTGGGGGGGGTCTGCGCTCTGTCTGCCCCCTCACTTTGAGTTTGACCTACATAAAAACAACTAACTGTAACTTTGAATGATCTATTTGTCACAAGCAGATGAGAACGTAATCCCATACGGACATCCGAACATCCTGTCCAAGGTCCAGATGTCAGGCTTCGGGTCTCTCGGAGGAAGAGTTCTTCCCCCACCGTCCGCTGCGTGCCAGAGGAGAGATGAGGGATGTCTGAACGGACAGGTGGGAGCTGCTGAACGATGCTCGGTGTTCGTTACGCTCAACCCAACAACCCACTGAGGGCAGTTTGACACACTGAGTGGCAGGCGTTTATTGTGGCCAAGGGCCAAAAAGCAGCCACCTAACGCACACGGGAAAAGGTCTGCAGCCCCTGGTGAAACCATTAAAAATAAAATATGGAATTTTAAATTAGCCTGGCCGCTGTTGTAAAGCAATAATTGCAAAATGTGTTTAAATAGATAAAGACTGAATCAATCAAATGATTCTGCACCTAAAAACCATTTGTTTTCAGAATGATGTCCATACTTCTTCACATATTAAAAAGTATTTATTTTTCTGTGGCGTTTGCACCTCCAACCCACACACCAATTAGAATTTGTTGGTAAAAAAATGTACCTTTTTTTTTTTTTTTTTTTTTTTTGCTGAATTCATGTGGACAGGAGATAAGAAGCTTTTCTGAAACAATGCCTGTACTGAGGATGCCCTCTTTCACTCTGTGCTTTATAAAAACCAACAAACATTAAGCTGTTCTTACAGCTTTATCTTGAATATGTCTCCTGTTGCCGTCAAACTTTGTGTGCGGAAATGGAAACAGCTGAGAGGAAACTGTCAGCAGTATAGAAAAACAAGTTTTTGGAGAATCTTTAGTCAAGCTCAACATATGTAAAGATAAATGAATCAACCCCGTAAACGTCCACCATCTAAAACTGAAGCCAAAATGTTTGATTTTTTATTTTATTATTTTTTTTTTGTTCCGTCATGTGTTATTAAAACCTGTCTTTGGTCTGTTCATCGATATAAACATTCTGCCTAAACACCCTCCCAACCCACTGTCACATCATCAGTCACAGTGTAACACAAAACTTTTTAAAATCTCAATAATTAAAACAAAATTCATTTTTTTTTTATATTTATTTGAGCAAGGTAAGTGCCACGTAAATCAACAAAAAAACAACACCTAAAAATTCTCTCTTTTTTTGTTGTTTTTAGTCAAAAAGGGTCTCATTCATTAACATGGAGGGGTGGAGCTTATAAAGATATTGCAGCCAGCCACTAGGGGGCAGCCATCTTTTGTGGCTTCAACTTCTGGCTTCTAGTCCTGTGTCTAATATGTCTAAAGTAGTGCTGAGACTTTAACATGTCAAATTATTTAATTACAGAAACAAACATGTTACAATTAATTAATTAAATGATTAATTAATCACACTTTCTCAGTTCCCCACTTTCTAGCTCAAAAGAAATGCTCGTGGACACTTTTAAAAATAAATACAGTATCCTGACGTAGTGTAGAAAAGAATATACGGAAGATGTATGTAAATTGTGCCTAACAGGATTTCATTCAACCTTTATTTAGGCAGGTTAATCTCGTTGAACCTCGAGGACTCATTTAAAAGAGACCTGGCTACAAACTATAGGTGGTTACAGGGGTTACAGGGGTGTTGAAGTTTAAGGTATCATTAAAATATAAAAACCTACAGCCGTCTTGCCGTTAGGGAGTTAAGTCTGTGGCATCTACTGGTGTGCGGTCCAACAAGCCCACAGAGACCAGGTGGTGTATTTCAGAACCAGAATCAGGAAGAGCATCTAATAAAAACAAACTCGCTAGTTAAATGGGCTGCAGTGGGCAATAATTTATAGTGTCATCAAAGTTCATGCTCAATTAACCAGAAAGAAAATCCAACAAAGTTCAGTCAGGTCATCCGGACAGTTTCTTCTTATTTTCTTTTTTATTTATATATTTATTTATTTATTTATTATTAAATTTTATTTATTTTTTTAGACGTTTTGTCCTTCATCCATCTTTTGATTTTTTTTTTCTTTTTTTTTTCTATTATCTTGTTTTTTTTTTTTTTTTTTTGGTTACCACTTTGGCTCCGTCTGCTTCAGAGGAGTCAACGGGGGGAGTGGGGGGGCCCCAGAAACCATCTTATCACCATCAAACTTGTTGGTCCACTATGTGCATGTGCTGCTTGTGGGACTGAGTTTTTTGTAGCTCCTTGGACTGATGAAGTCCTTTGGATGAAGGATGAAACAACCTAACAACAACAAAACAAGAAACCGTCCAGATGACCTGACTGAACTTTATTGAACTTATAGTAACATTATTTTAAATTTATTGTTTTTGTCATTGTCATAATTGTCAATATTACATTACAATATTATTATATATTACAATATTACATATACATTATCAATATTATAATTTCATTTGCACCATGAGTTTGCACTAATCTGTGAATATACTAGAAATTAAATATACAAGAATTTAAAAAATAATAAGTTCAGGTGTGTTTATGTTTTGTTCAACCTTCAACCATCATTTATTAGACTTTAAAATCTTTACTTCTTACTATTTGATGAATATGGGATTAAAATGGGATTAAAGGAGTATATAATTCATTATAAGACCTCTAACCTTTTTTTTAAGAGTTCCACAACGAGGGGCAGCAGAAATACCCTCTGACGGGGCTGTTTTGGTTGTTTTTGCCCCGTAAGCATCAATATCAGCTCGATACATTCTCTTCCTTTACAATCAATAATCTGAGCACGTGCGCTCGGTGATACTGCACTTAAATTGAGAGCAGACTCCGATCGCTCGGTGCACCAGCGGGGATGCTTTGGAGCCACTCTGACACTTTATTCATGCATTGATTGAGGAATTTGATAGTGAGCAGAACCTGTGGTGAAACCCTGAGTCAGTGGGCTTTAAACTGCAGGAGAGGCCGAGACGTTACAGCGCTTTAAAATTTATTCACACGTCAGCGTTTAAACGTTGGCGTTTTATATTCAACTTGTTTACATACATGTTGTATCAGCAAGTTTTTACACCCGCAGGTAAAATCGGTGAAGATTTATTGTGGAGAGTAAAAAAATGATTGGAAACCTGGAAATAAAAAAAGATGATTCTAGGTGTGGCCTGCTCGTTTATTTATCTGATCAGCCTCGTTTGAACCAGGAAATGTGCTCAATTCCTGCACGCAACAAAAACAAGTCGACTGAAATAATTTTTGTTTTGTTTGTTTAGTGATTTCTGCACAAACATTTCGTTGTTCTCTGTCAGCCACCAAGGCTGTTTGGGCTTTTGTAAAGCTCTCATTTTAAGAGTTTAATTACAATATTCATTTTTCTATTCCAGACTTTTTCAGTCACGTTTTTTGTTTTTTCATGTCAAACTAAGTCGTTTTTGCCAAAAAAAAAAAACACCTGGAAATTCACTATAATTCATTGATTTTAAAAGCGTTGCTGTTTATGTAAAACTAAACAATTACCAGTACTTCTGCAACAAATGTATTTCTTCTCTTTTTAAGTACTTTACTGATTTATCTAAACCTCAAAAGTAATTATTAAATGCAAAGTGTTTTTGCCTGAACTAAATATTTTAATGAGAATCTTCAGACTGAAGCAAAATTCAACAATTTTTTTGTTTCAGGTTTATGTGAGTCTTTATAAATTAACATTTATGTACTTTCTGTCATTGTTCGTTATGACAGTACTAATAGTACACATTGAATCTTGTACAGTATTTAACAACCAACATTAGTAGTAATATAGGAAAGTTCAGTGGGTATGAAAGTGACATTGTTCATCTTTTATTAAAGTCAGTGTGAAAAACATTCTGCTTATTTGAGGATTTTTTTATGGTCTTTTTTAATTCCTTGTTATGAAAGTCTGCAAACCAGCCACTAGGGAGCACAAGCCAGTGCATCTCTTGTGCTGGTCCCAAGCCTGGTTAAATGGTGAGGGTTGTCAGGAAGGGCATTCATCGTAAAACCCTTTTGCCAAAACCATAATGTGAGTTCATCAAAACGAAACCATACCGGACCGGTCAAGGCCCGGGTTAACAACGACCGCCACCGGTGCTGTTGACAAACGGTGCAGGTGGAAATTGTGTTACTGTTAGTCGAAGACCACGAGGAGGGAAACATGTCAGGAGACAGAGGGAGAGGAGGAAAGTCAAGATGTATGACTGAGGGTGGCAACGCTAGATGTGGGGACAATAACAGGCAAACGTAGAGAGCTGGCTGACATGATGCTGAGAAGGAACGTAGATGTTTTATGTGTCCAAGAAACCATGCTAAACATTTTTTTTTATTTCTTTTCTACATTTTTATTCAGATCTGGAAAACATAAGAAAACATCAGGGATTGGAATAGTAGAAATGTTTTAGTCGACATTAACAAAGTTACGTTCTTCCTTTAATCAGAACAGATTACGTTTTAACGTTAACTTCAGATTAACAGGTTTTACCCATAAAACCACCGAAACTTAAACAGAAATGATTGATTTGTTTCCCTAATGATGAAACCACGCAGCCACCAGAGACACATGAAAGATCAGTTTAAACTGTAGCACAATGTTACAGAGAAACAGTTTTATTTTTACTTCATTTTACAGAATTTGGAGGTCATTAATAAAAATTAAAAAAAGCTGTTGTTTCTGTTGAATTGATTCATTTATTTCAACACCTTCAGATGGAACAAGGAACCATAACTGTTGTATCTGTAAAAAAAAAGTATGCTCAAATGTATTTTCACGTTAATCAGCCGGGGAAATATAAATTATTGCACCTCTTGGTGTTTAATCTGCTGATGTGACAGCTTCAGGCTGATCCGTCCTCAGTGAAGAAGAATGTCCTGAATTATGATTTGAAAGAGAACAGAACAAATGTGAATATCGACACTGCAACAAATCAACGTTGATGTTGTGAAGACTTTGGCACGGGCTCATCTCCACCGTCAAAGAACTTTGATGTTTCTGGGTGTGATCTGGACGGAAACGCTCGTCTCATTATTGTCTTTGTCGTGTCTTTGCAGAACCTCATATAGACGGCAGCTGATTACGTGACATCCTCCTTGCTCTCCTCCCCTGAATCCCTGTCTTTGCCAACCATCAATCTGTTGCCATGGCAGCGTTTGGAAAACCTGAAGACAAAAGGCAAAGCGTCAAGGCCTGCCATCTGCCTTTTCACGAGCTCTTTCTGTTCTTTTTCTACTTCATTCGAAAGGTTTCACCTTCATTTCTTTTCATTTTTGTTGTGATTTCCCTCATCCTTGATCTGTACAAAGACGTTCTCGGTGTAATTTTTTTAAAAGATGCGATCAGATATATTGATAAAATGGATGTGGGAGAAATATTTTTAGGTAAAAAGGGAAGAAGCACATTGGATTGTTGTACAGCAGAATACTGAATGTATCTTTTCTGTCTTTCTGATCGTGACACCATGATGTGCGTGTTTGACAAAAGTTGGGAACATTATGTTGGTGCATGAGTGTGTGCGTGTGTGTCCGTGTGTGTGTTCATGCTTCTCTCATTTCTGCGTGGCTGTATATTGTAGTTTATCACCAGTGTTCATTTTTAAACCAAACAATAAAGGCTTTGTTACAAAACGTCTCTTTCTGTGTGTGTGTGTGTGTGTGTGCGTGCGTGCGTGCGTGTGTGTGTGTGTGTGTGTGTGTGTGTGTTGTGTTCTTAGCAGCAGGACTCAATGGATGCCAACGCCAGCCTGTCCTTTTAAGTCAGCTGGTCTGTCGAGCTCAACTTGGACTGAAATGTTTCTACAAAGTTTGGAAACTCGAGATTGAAAAGAACAATTCATGTTTTAAAATGATATTTTGACACGAGGGCGGCTGTGAAGTTAAAATTTACTCTTAGAGAAGGAAGATGCACTTGAGTGCTCTTGAGTTTAGATTGCTTTTTTTAAGTAGAGTTCTGTGAAAAATCTGAACAAGTAACATCTTACCTGTTGTAGGTAGCTCTTATAATGGACAAAGTTTGGAGAAATGTTTTTTTTAGACTGAGTGGGTCCAGGACCAAAGTGAACTGCTGCTGCATCTAAACCACTTGAATTTTAAATCTGAATAAGAGGAGGTGCACTGCACCTCCACATTGAGAAGAACCAGTTGAGGTGGTTCAGTAATCAGTAAGCTGATAAAGATTTTCCGGTGCAACTTGAAGGAGACCGCAGGACACACTGGAGAGACGTCTGCTGGTCTGGGAACGCCTTGGAGTCCTCCCAGAAGAGGTGGCTGTGGAGAGAGATGTATGGACCTCCCTGCTCAAGATGCTGTTCCAAGACTTGACTCCAGAGCAAGATTGATGAATAGATGGATGGTTGGTTGGTTGTGTGGGTGGGCAGATAGATGGATAAATGGATGGATGGGTTGGTGGGTGGACGGATGGTTGGATGGATTAATAGATGATGGATAGATGTATGGATGGTTGGATGAATGGGTGGGTGGATGGGTTGGTGAATGGATGGATGTATGTATGGATGGATTGGTGGGTGAATGGTTGGATGGGTGGGTGGATGATGGATGGATTAATAGATGGATGGATGGTTGGATGACTGAAAGGATGGATGGGTGGATGGATGCATGAATGGATAAGTAGATGGATGTGTGAATAGATGGATGGTTGGATGGATGATGTAGTAATATAAGACGGGACACTACAATGAAAAAATGGATGGTTGGTTGGATGGATGGATGTGTGGATGATTGGTTGGATGGATGGATGGATGGATGGATGGGTGGGTACATGAATAGATGGATGGATGGATAGTTGCATGGATGGGTGTGTGGATGATTGGTTGGATGGATGGTGTGTGGATGCATGAATGGATAAGTAGATGGATGTGTGAATAGATGGATGGTTGGATGGATGATGTAGTAATATAAGACGTTACACTACAATGAAAAAATGGATGGATGGTTGGTTGGATGGATGGTGTGTGGATGATTGGATGGATGGATGGATGGATGAGTAAATATCCAGAGTAATGTCGATGAAGTTTTAAACGTTATCTCTAAATAGAGGCAGCACTATCTACAACAGGTAAGATACTAGCTGGTCAAAATGTTCCCACATAACCCCCTTCAAAACATCTGTATTTTTCCTTTTAATCTGTGCTGAATGAGCAGATTTTTAAACCAGTGTGTGGAAAATTAAAAAGAAAAGTCTCAATAAATGATCAACACAACAACTGCAGCTTTTTATATTTTACATGTTATTATTCTCTCATGTAACGAACGCTGCAATGACCAGATGGTTTTCAGAGGAACTTCACAGCCCATTAAGAAAGACTGGTGCCCGTTTGTTTGCTAAAAGCTGGATTACAGTATCATTACAACACAAGGGGAGCGAGAGACATTATGTACAATAATCTATAGTACACAATCCCAGAGGAGGTGGCCAGCACACTTTGGTCTCTTTTGAAAATTACTCCGGTAATCCTCCTCCCCTGAGCGGTGAACATGCACAGAACATCATTATTCCAACCTGAAACCAACAATCTGGCAGAGCTTTTATAATTTCACCCTCAATCAGATTATCAGATGGTTCACAGCGTCTCTTTGGACCTGACAGAAAATTGATTCTCATTGAGTCGAGTCAGGCCTGTCTCTTCTCTTCCAGTCGGGTTGTTTGAACATTAGTGGCCTGTTGGTGTTGTGCACGTGCAGCCGGGGAGTTAAGTGACATCTGCATTCAGACCTGTGGGGAGAAAACCTCAGTAAATGGAGTCTGGAAATGTGGTTTGACGCCACTTTTGACGGTTTGAGTGTGGTTTGCACGGAAAATCAGCAGAGAGGCTTTTTTCTCAGGTGACTGAGAACATTAATGCAGGACGTGATGAGACTGCAGGAAACACACGCACGTTTCATAGTGGGCTTACATGACGGAGCGTAAAGCTCATTACAAAGACGGCTGCACATCTGGGAGTTCAGTTATGCCGAAACAAGAGGCGCCGGTCTGTGGAGACACTTCCATCTATGGAGGAAGTGTTGAACAATTTTATGTGTTTAAAACATCACATATCTGTTCAGCTGCTGCTTATCTGACACATAGTTGTGTGTGTGTGTGTGGGGGGGGGGGGGGGGCAATCTGAGATCCACAGGCCTCCTTCCAGCTATCTTTTCCAGATTTCACATAGAGATTGATGGATTGGTTGGACAATTATTAAGATTGAAAATCTAAAAGTTTTTGGTCATTTCTGAGCATCAGTAAATCTGGTGACGAAACAGAGAAACGTTTGGTTCATCCCTTGTGTCACATCACTTTCTGATACGGAGCTGCATAGAAGAGAGACTTTATTTGGTTTGTAATGAAGTTTTTTTTTTTGTGGGGGGGGGGGGGGGGTAAAGCAATCTGATAATAAAATATTTGTTTTTCTTTCGGCTGCTCCCTTCTTCAGGGGTCGCCACAGCTAACTAACTCACATGAAGACTTGGCAACTGTTTTTACACCGGATGTCCTTCCTGACACAACCACAGACCACGCAGCTACCACAGCCCTCTGTGTGGAGCAGGGAGCTGCCATATGGTGTCCAGGGGGGAGCAGATGGTGGGGGTAAGGGCCTTGCTCAAGGGCAAGTGGGGCAAATGAGGGTGGAGACAGGTGTGGGTGTCAGCTACCAATACACTAAATTTCAGCTAAATAGCTCTAAAAATTGTTGATTTATCTTATTTTTTCCCTTTTAGCTTAAGGCAGGCATCTTGGATATTTTTATTTTTGATTGATGTGATGGGGAACAGTCTCAGCTATGACCTCACCAAATTTCAGCTATGTGTAAAAATAGCTGAGATAAAGCCGTTTAAATATAGCTTTGACAGCCAATCTTGATTTTATAGATTTGAATTCAGTATTTAATGGACATTACTCCAACACACCAAATTTCAGCTGAATAGCTACAAAAACCGCTCAGTTATCTATTTTTTTTCCCCTTTTAGCTAAGGCAGCCATCTTGGATATTTAATTTGCATTTTTCACTCTCAGCTACGACCGTACTAAATTTCTGCTCAATATCTCAAAAAATGACAGTCAATTTTGTGTTTGCTGAGGTAGCTGTGGCAGCCATCTTGAATCAAAATGGCTCCAAATGTTTATCAGTTCTAGAGCTACATCTGATGATTATTTTCCATGAGTTTCAAGCAAATCCAACAGTGACTTTCTAAGTTCTCTTCAGGGACCTTTGCACTATAAATCAAGTCACCTCACAGCTGCAGTGTTTCATCAGGCGTTTTGTATGAGAAAAATGGCGTCTTTGTTTGCAAATTACATCACCCCGGCAAGAAAAAATGCCAATAAAAGTAACAGCACACATCATGGCGGCGAGCCAGTTGTTTTGATATAAAATTTGTGGGGGGTACATGTTGCGATTCGGGCCGCATTAAAGTTGACGGAAGAGTAAGATATAAAGTTAAGAAACCCTAAGTCAGGTGGATGATAAGAGGTGGCTGCCTAAGTTCCCAATCACCACTACATTGCCAGATAATACTCAACAATGTTGTGTGAGCATGGTAGCATGTAGGTTTTAGCACCAAAAACCTGCTAGCTTGGTTTATGTTTGTGCATCTGAATTTCTTTAAGTTTTTCTGTACAACATTGAGTGGCACCTCAAATACATCCTAAATAATCGCTGAAAAAAGTGAACAAGAATCCCCTTCCTTTATGGTGAGGCTGTTCAAAGGTTTTGTGGAGAAATAATTGGAAACAGTTTGTGAAAAGAGAAAAGAACGTTGAGCAAACTTGTGTTTTTTTCTCCCTCCACCAGAGCTAAATGACCCTGAGGTCTGAATAAACTCAGAAATGGTTGTATCGTGTTGCCAGAAAAGAGAACTCGTCTGATACAAGACATACCAGGTATGATTTGACGCCTTCCTCAGATGGCTGCATTGAGCCTACTTGGTTTAGAACGAGGCCTAATGAGCGAGGAGCCTTCATCTCGCGGCACAGCTCCTGAAACATGACAGCAGACGGGTATGAAAGGCTTTTTCCTCCACGTCTGTGCCGTCATCAGCTGTATGAGCCTTCCGTGTGCCCGTCTTATTAGCTGAGGTACTAGGTGACAATTTTTACTTGGGAGCCACTCAGCTACAGTTTGAAAAGTGAGCTGGACTCCCTGCATTTAGCTAATCCCACAGGTCTCGTCAGACTACGAGGATAATGGTAATCCAGTGCAAAATGAATGGTTTTTACGATTCAGAGAGGATTGACAAATTCATGCCTTAAGGCACTTACAGTAGCATGGATTACAGAATCTGTGGTTCACTCCCTGACAGATGAAGCTAACCAGATACAGAATCCAAAGTCTACGAATTTACATCACTGACATTCTACAATCATTTTGCCTAATGTAAAATAAATATTTATATATCTCTCTCTCCCTTATTCTGTTCTTGACAAGTGTAGGCCAGGTCTGTAGACCTTTACGCACAATAATTTATACTGTAAAACCAAAAAGTGATGAATGATTCTAGCCCCTGGTGTTTTAAAATCTGAGAGCAAAACATAATACAGCCCGCTAAGTACTAGGTACTTAACTGGTGCTTACAGGGTGTACCGGGTACAGCCTTTTTGTAGCTGGTACATTCCTGGTAATGACATGGTCTGTACCTGGTACTTAAAAGGTACATGGCTATTCCTAACCTGGTATTTACAGGGTACGTACTTGGTATACAGTACATGAATATGCATGACAGGTTTGTTAAAAAGGCGCAAAAGAAAAAACAAAGTAGCTGATACAGTTATAATCTGATTTGTAGCTGAAGCAAATAGACCAGCTTTGTGGAAAGCTGAAATTTTTGAAGCTCAATGAATCAAGGTTCAACGATTTATAAAAATAGAATGAGTTCAGGCAGGGATAACGAACACACAGACAGAGAGGCGTTCATTACATCTGTGGCATTAACTAATGTGTTCACAGGAGAAAATTGAGGTGCTGAACCAGTTTGTCTCAAAAATAAATACAAAGCACCATCTTGTGGCACTAACTGGGCCCAGCAGGAAGACTCCATGAGCTGAGCTTGGTTCTTTTTACTCTGCAGTCAGCAGAAACTTAACAATTGTGACACTAGAGAAATTGCATTTCCTGTGAAAATGCAGGGTGAATGCTTGTTGCTATGTGATTTTTGCTGAAAGCTGCTAAAAAAGTTAAAACCAGACTGAAAACGCTTTATCGCCAAACTGTTAATGTGAGCAGCTGATGTTTTCTGAAATACAATAAGAGCAAAAAGCAGCAGAAATGAGTAGCAAAGGCTGAAAAGAGCAGAAGTGTAGCAGAAATTAGCAGAATAAACTCTAATAGACAGCAAGAGGGTGAATTGATTAAAAAAAAATCTTAAAATAGTGAAAAATACACATAAAAACACTGAAAAAGATCAAACTTGCCAAAAAAAATAAAAAAGTTGAAAAAGCATCAGTATTGGTAAATTATGTTTTAAAATTTACAAAAAGCAGAAATTACCAAACATTGCAGGAA
>JARVLU010001196.1:27229733-27241952 GCA_031762415.1 Simpsonichthys santanae | reverse complement strand
GGTGTAGTTTATATGGTCCAAGTGAAATTTATATGGTCCAGTTAGTTTCTATGGTCCAGATGTAGTTTCTATGGTCCAAGTGTATAATTTCTAAGGTTCAGATGTAGTTTATATGGTTCTGGTGTAGTTTATTTGGTCCAGGTGTAATTTCTATGGTTCAGATGTAGTTTATATGGTCCAAGTGAAGTTTATATGGTCCAGTTATAGTTTCTATGGTTCAGATGTAGTTTCTATGGTCCAGGTGTAGTTTCTATGGTTCAGATAGTTTCTATGGTTCAGGTGTAGTTTCAATGGTTCGGGTGTAGTTTCTATGGTCCAAGTGTAATTTCTAAGGTTCTGATGTAGTTTTTTTGGTCCAGGTGTAATTTCTGTGGTTCAGATGTAGTTTCTATGGTCCAGGTGTAGTTTCTATGGTTCATGTGTATACTGTATATGGTTCAGGTTTAGTTTCTATGGTCCAGGTGTAGTTTCTATGGTTCAGGTTTAGTTTCTATGGAAAGAGAGTCAATGAAAAACACATGTTAATAATTGCATATACAAATGAACATTAGTGACAAAACTGCAGCAGAGTTGGGAAATGTGGTCTTCCAGCCGTTTAAGTCTATAGCATCCTAACTAAGGGATAGCTCAGGAAACTCAAGGCAACCCTATCTTTAGGATTTACCAAAAATAAAGTCTTAATTAGAGTGCCCCCCGCACAGACTGTAACTGGACATTGGTTCCACAAGAGAGGAGCCTGATGACTGACAGCTCTGTCTTCCATTCAACTTTTAGAAACTATAGGAACTACGAGTAAACCTGCATTCTGAGACTGAAGTGCACTGTGGAACAATACAAGCTTTAATATTAAATGGAGCTCGGTTGTTTGGAGATTTGTATGTTAGAAGATTTAAATTCTGTTCTAAATTTAAAGTAAAAAAAAATATATTAATAAAGCTAAAACTGGAGAAGTATGATTTTTAACTCAGAACATTTTGGACCAAATGGACTTGTTTTTGAGGGTTTTGTCAGGTGCTCCTGATAATAAAGGATTACAATAATCCAGACTGAAAATACGTGCAGACAAGCAGAAGACAGTTCACACTGATTATAGCTTATTTAAAGACAGAGCCATAATTTTGTATTTAAATCAGTGAAGATTTATAAATTAGCATTTGGTTTAATATCAGGCTGAAAAATGAAGTTACCAGTTATAAAATAAACTGGTCACCATCAAAGCACCTAGATTGTTAGGATCAGTGAAATTCTGTAGGTTTATTTTTTCTTTTCTTTTTTGTAATTATTGTTTTTTGTGAATTTGGAGCATGAATTCATCAGGGACGCAGGTAACAAGTTGCTTTCATTTCCAAAGAGACATTCAGAAAATTCAAAATTATATATCTGCTAAAAATGAAAAGTTACAGAAAAACTTGTGTACTTAGGTCTTGAAAAGATCTTTACATCTGAGTTTAGAAAGGTTCTGACCCACGTGTGGACCCCTGTCCTGTTCCTGTCTCAGCATACTGGGACGCCACCCGGGCCTTCATGATTCTGTCCCTGCTGGCCTGTTTCCTCGGCATCGTGATCGGCATCATGGCCTTCGTCCACTACTCCTCCTTTGACGGCTTCGACAAGACCTTTGCAGCCGGGATCCTCTTCTTCATCTCCTGTAAGCAGCTGACAGCCACACCCGTGTCCCACCGTCCTGAAACGGACCTCAGTTCTGACTCGTTTCTCTGCAGGCTTCTTCGTGCTGCTGGCGATGGCCGTCTACACCGGAGTGACCGTGAACTACTATGGGAAACGCTATGGCAGCTGGCGGTTCTCCTGGTCCTACATAATGGGCTGGGTGGCGGTGGTGCTCACATTTTTCTCAGGTTTGCATCTTGGGGTCAGACTTGGTCTCGTGTTTCGTGCTCTACTTTCTCTGACAATCGTCTTCTTCTCAGGTATCTTCTTCATGTGTGCCTACCGGATGCACGAATGCCCCAGAAACTCCAACACACGCTGACTTGCCCTACATCCTCCCAACCAACTCAAAGAAAGGTCCCATGAACACCTGGATCAGAGGACATATGTCCACGCAACTTTCCAAACACTTTATGTAAGCATGAATATTCACGAATCAACAAAATAAATGGAGAAAAGCGTGTATTTTTGTCTGATTTCTCACTGTTATAATGAAAACATGATGCTGACAGAAGCTCTGAATCAGCTCAGACTATAATGTTCCCACTTCACGCCTATTTTTAAATTTAATACTTTTCTAGTCTAAAAGTTTTTTAATAAAAATAAAAATTTTGTGCCAATGCATCTGTAAATTTACTGCATCTTAATTCCAGTTAAACCTTAAATTTAAAAATAGATCATTTATTAAAACTGTTCACATTTGCAGTAAAATGGTACAGGTACTTGTATTCAAGCATGTATCATGTAAAGTACTATTATGTGAAGAAACTTTGTTTGTCCTGAAACACAGAGGGGCATAACTGAAATGAAAAAGACACGCTCCTTATGAAATCATCAAAAAGATTATTAAGCTGTGATTTAAATTTGATCAAATTAAACTATCAATTGGGCATTTATCAGTTAAAGAAATTGAATGATATACTGTAGTTTGGTTATTTTACACAGGTACCTTCAACTACCTCGTATTGAACGAGTTTTATTTAAAATTTCAAACTACAAGATACGAAATAATGAGCGACACATTAAATATCAAAATGTCTCATCCTTTGAATATGAATGGTATTTAATTGAAAGCATCCATGTTTGGAGATCAGTGACACTGATCTGATTAAAGGTTAATTTTTGACTCACTTTTCTCGTTTCATTAAAAGTAAAACGGTGTGCGTGGGGTTCCTTCCACAATAAAAGCCATAATCAGTTTTGCGCCTTTCCATGTTTGGATATGGCAGCACCCAACAACCGGAGGGCTGCCACTTTGAGTGGGTGACCACAGGTCACGACTATCAGCTAAACCAAGTGGACCAGGAATAAGTGAGCACAGAAACTTTAAGGCAAAGATAATCTTTTATTGAGGTATTTTGTGCAACATTAGACAGAACAAATAATAAAATACTGCGGTGAAGTGAACATGTCTGAACAGTTGCCACAGAAATGAGAAACATGTTGGCAAAGAGAACTGCAGTTACTGTTGAACCATTCAGGAAACACGCCGTGGCAAAATATACAAACGTAACAAAAAGATCAAACACGCTCTTTAGCTCAGTCGACTTCCTCGATGGTGGGACCAGATGCTCCTCCTGATCCGGGAGCACCACCAGCGCCATGGAAACCACCGGGCATCCCGCCGGGCATCCCTCCTGGCATCCCTCCGGGACTTTGGTACAACTTGGTCATGACTGGGTTACACACCTTCTCCAGCTCCTTCTGCTGGTGCTCAAACTCGTCCTTCTCTGCAGACTGAGCAGAAACAAAGACAGGACAGGTGGTTAGCATCTCTCTTCAGCTCCTCTGTAGGTTCCAGCTGTGCAACGTTAACACAAACCTGATTTCTGTCCAGCCAGCTGATGATCTCGTTACATTTGTCCAGAATCTTACGCTTGTCCTCCTCACTGATCTTGTCCTTCAGTTTCTCGTCCTCCACAGTGGACTTCATGTTGAAGGCGTAGGACTCCAGACTGTTCTTGGCAGACACCCTCTCTCTTTGCACGTCATCCTCAGATTTGTACCTCTCTGCCTCCTGGACCATTCGCTCAATGTCCTCCTTGCTCAGGCGACCTGACAAAGACAAAGACGTTTTAGGAAAAGAGACTAGAGTTGAATAAATGTAGCTGTCTGTACCAACCTTTGTCGTTGGTGATTGTGATCTTGTTCTCTTTTCCGGTGCTCTTGTCGACCGCGGACACGTTCATGATGCCGTTGGCGTCGATATCAAAGGTCACCTCGATCTGAGGAACTCCTCGAGGAGCTGGTGGGATCCCCGTCAGATCAAACTTCCCCAGCAGGTTGTTGTCTTTGGTCATGGCTCGTTCACCCTCGAACACCTGCACAGAATAAACACGGTCAGCCCAAGAAGAACAGGCTTGCCTTCAAACATCGCTGAACAGGTCTCACCTGGATGAGAACGCCAGGCTGGTTGTCGGAGTAGGTGGTGAAGGTCTGCGTTTGTTTAGTGGGGATGGTAGTGTTCCTCTTGATGAGCACGGTCATGACTCCACCTGCGGTCTCGATGCCCAGAGACAGAGGGGTCACATCCAGCAGCAGCAGGTCCTGGACATTCTCGGACTTGTCGCCGCACAAGATGGCTGCCTGGACGGCTGCAGAACAAACGGGTAGAGAAGAGGTTTAGACAAAAAGCTCAGTGGCGCCATTAAATTATTCTTCTCCAGAACTCCTACCTGCACCGTAAGCCACAGCCTCGTCGGGGTTGATGCTCTTATTCAGCTCCTTTCCATTGAAGAAGTCCTGCAGCAGCTTCTGGATTTTAGGAATGCGAGTTGACCCGCCCACCAGGACGATGTCATGGATTTGACCTTTGTCCATCTTGGCATCATTGAGAGCCTTCTCCACAGGTTCGAGAGTTCCTCTGAACAGGTCAGCGTTCAGCTCCTCGAAGCGGGCCCTGGTGATGGAGGTGTAGAAGTCGATGCCCTCGTACAGGGAGTCGATCTCGATGCTGGCCTGAGTGCTGGACGACAGCGTGCGCTTGGCTCGCTCGCAGGCTGTGCGCAGACGCCGCACCGCCCTCTTGTTGGCGCTGATGTCCTTCTTGTACTTGCGTTTGAACTCTGAGATGAAGTGGTTCACCATGCGGTTATCGAAGTCCTCGCCGCCCAAGTGTGTGTCGCCGGCCGTGGACTTCACTTCAAAGATGCCGTCCTCGATGCTCAAGATGGAGACGTCGAACGTGCCGCCACCCAGGTCGAAGATGAGCACGTGTCTCTCAGAGCCCACCTGAAATAAAAGTGTTAAAACTTTACAGCTGGAAAAGGTTCTAGGACTGAATACAACAGATTAAACATTGGGGCTTTCAAATTAATCTGGTAATCTGTAGCATAAATAAAACATTGTTCTACCTTCTTGTCCAAGCCGTAAGCAATGGCAGCAGCAGTTGGCTCGTTGATAATACGCAGAACATTAAGGCCAGAAATCGTCCCAGCATCTTTGGTAGCCTGGCGCTGGGAGTCGTTGAAGTAGGCAGGAACAGTCACGACAGCATTGGTTACAGTCTGGAATAAAATAAAATTAGAAACATTGCATCATTCGTCACTTAAGTGAGCTGTTTCTTTCAGCATTCATGGACAAAGAAAAACAAAGCCCGTCAGGTACCTTGCCAAGGTAAGCCTCTGCGATCTCCTTCATTTTGAGCAGCACCATGGAGGAGATCTCCTCTGGGTAGAAGGTCTTGGTCTCTCCTTTGTACTCCACTTTCACTTTGGGACGCGTGTTATCGTTGATAACTGTGAAAGGCCAGTGTTTCATGTCGGACTGCACAACGCTGTCGTCAAAACGACGCCCAATAAGACGCTTTGCATCTGAGGGAGGGGCATAAATGATGCGATTAAAGAGCAGAATTTTTTTTTATTTCTAATCATACTCGATCTGGGATTATAATCTTACCAAATACTGTGTTGTTGGGGTTTAGGGCCACCTGGTTCTTGGCTGCGTCTCCTATCAGCCTCTCGGTGTCAGTGAACGCAACATAACTGGGTGTGGTCCTATTTCCCTGGTCGTTGGCAATGATCTCAACTTTGCCGTGCTGAAACACTCCTACGCAGGAGTAGGTAGTGCCCAGGTCGATGCCCACAGCTGGTCCTTTAGACATGATTTCTAAAAGAATGATAAACAATGCAACAAACACATTATTGAGGTGATTGATTGAGCCTGAGCTCCTTAAACGGGTTTAAATGGCAAAATCCAAGCACCTGCTACATACACCCTAACAACAATCTTCATGGAGGCAAAAAGTGAAGATGACAAAGGACAAGACCTTTCAAAGTATTCTCAGATAATTCTAGGAGCTGCAGCCCGCATGTTTACTGTTGCTACAACAGCAGTCAGTACACTGAAATGTAAACCTCATTTCAAACCTCATGGGGAATTAGAGCTTTTAAGATTACATTTCTGGGCGGTGGAGGTCATGGACTATACACAAAGCATGACACCAAACAGCTCGACTGTGGACAGAGCTCCATCTAAACCAGCTTCAACAAGAAAGGAGCAGATTCGGAAGCATATAGCTCAGACTCACATTCATGCTGCCGTTTGGTGTATTTTATCTATTTTGCATTTTATATTTTTGTTGAATGCAACTAGGACCCTATGTAGACAATTTCGTTCCACCACATGTACCACATGTGGAGTGAATCCTTGACTTGAGATCTTTACAAACCAAATGTCACCACCTGCTGGTTGTAGGAAAAAATACAGCTTTTATTGTGTGAGCCACGTGAAAACTGCTGCGAAAATGAGCAGCTCGTTTGGTCTCACTTTAGCAACAAACCCATACAACACGGTAAACACCATTTACAATTTATATTACAGTACTCAATTCATATTTAAGTGGGTTGCGCCATATAGATTTAGACTCTTTAGCATAAACAATGCCTGAAACAAGCGGGGGGGGGAATCCTATATTCAACATCTAAAAAAGCTAAGTCTGGTCCTCTGGACATCCTATATTCAACAGGCTGCGACTAGTTGGTGACAAAACTGAGACCTATAAAAGCACATAATGCATTAGTAAAAGTTAAATATGGAAAATAGAAGTCTACATACTGGCAAAAACGTTTAAATGAAATACTGATATTCCTCAGGTCTTGACCGTTTAGATTAAAAACCTCCAAACTAAAACTAATATTCCTTCATTTAAGCATCACTGGTTATTCCAAATCCTCACAGCTTGATAGTAAACTCGATTTAAACGAATTAAAACGCACTTAAAACATCACAGCAGCAGCTGGTCAGCTGCAGTAAACATGGAGGGGTGTGTCTCCTTATTGAGCTACCAGAAACTTCTGGGTGTTTGTTTTGGCTTCAGGAGACTTCAAACACGTTTGGAAACAAAGTTCGAGAAATTTCTTTGGTGTTTGCTAACTTATCGTTTGTAAACACGTTTAATCGAACCATTAAATGTAGCTTAAAGAAAAGAAAAGACATTACCTTGTAAATTAGCCAAAAACTGTTAAAAAATGACTATTTAGTCTGCTATTTAAACCTGAATTGAAAATAGCTTTAAACTCCAAAAATCGAATGGTTTAGCAGCAGTGCGTTTGATAGACGTTAATTCTAGTCTCGTGCTCTTTGTTTTTGCACTCCTCCAACCGCGAAGAAGAAAATCAGCTTCCGCCACTCACCTCCGTTCAATTAACGTCTTCTCGGGTTACTGCGGCTGTAAGTGATACTCTTGGCAGTGAAGCTTGTATCGGTCGCTCCTTACAACTCTCCTTTCAGTCTGTTGATCTCTCGTTTGTTGAGTGCGTCTGCAGCATGCGCGGCCTCGCCTCCTCAAAAACGTTCCCCCACAGAACCCTCTGGAAAAAAGGTGGAGCGGATCTGACCAATCACCTCCCTCCTTGAGTCCCCGCCTCCAAAAGTGGTCCAATCAGAAAATTGTTTCTGAGGGGCACAGCATCAGTTGCTACCCGGAAAAAGGAATAAATGAGTTGAACGTGAAAGTTCCAGCAAAGTCTTGCAAAATGGAGATAATGATCCAGCAGAAGAATGTTGTTGTTTATGCCAGTTTTCCGTGTCTTTCTGCGAAACCTGTATTTATTGAAGTAATATTCCAGAGTTTTCTGTGTCTTTCTGTGAAACCTGTATTTATTGAAGTAATATTCCAGAGTTTTCCGTGTCTTTCTGTGAAACCTGTATTTATTTAAGTAATATTCCAGAGTTTTCCATGTCTTTCTGTGAATCCTGTATTTATTGAAGTAATATTCCAGAGTTTTCCGTGTCTTTCTGTGAAACCTGTATTTATTGAAGTAATATTCCAGAGTTTTCCGTGTCTTTCCGTGAAACCTGTATTTTTTAAGTAATATTCCAGAGTTTTCCGTGTCTTTCTGTGAAATCTTATTAAAGGTTGAATGAATTAGTATTACTTGCTTTTTTATTTTTTCTGGCATTCTCCTATTTCACTTTCTGCGTTTATCAAAAACATAGAAACATGTTCCAAAATGATGCATAAAAATCTGCTTTGTGTGTTTGTCAGTTTTTTGGCTGGACTAGTGCCCTGGCGCTATATAAATAGTACTGTAAACTGAACTGAAATTGAATCATGAGGTCTGCAAAACTTTTTTGAAATAAAAAGTATTCAGCTGACCTAAAATGTTGCATTCCGAGTTCAAACAGCAAAATCACAGTTCTTTAATTTCAGCTTATTTTTGTTGCTTCCTTATGATTCATAAAATATATTAAAACCTACTTCTAACATACAAATTAATCAAACCCCATCTTATATTAAATATTTTAATGTTCCTAATAGAGCACTCTGCAGGTTTACTCATGGTTCCTAGAGTTTTACAAGGAGCTTTCAGATATCAGACTACCATCTTTTGGAACAGACTTCCCATTTCAGTATACAGTATTTACACTCATCATGCAAAATGTAAATTAAAAAAGTACAATATAGAAAACATGGCCACATTAAAGAATTTTACTGATCTTAAAGGCAACAGTTTTGCATGTCAGTCATTTTATTTTATAGCCCATAATTTGCTTAGATTTTGAATTTGTTTTGGAACCAAATACTGATTTATAAATTGCTCTGTAAATATTGATTTATATACTATGGTTCATAATTATTTTAAGGAATAACCAGCACTGTTAGCATGCATTTATCACTTCTAGTTGGACTTAACTGTTTATCATTAAGATGTCTGAAAAACTCAATAAAATTTTATTCAAAATGCTGCTCTCCAAGTTCTGACCAGATGTGGGGAGAGCTCATATTTCTCGTTTTAGCTTTTCTTTATTAGCTCCAGTAAAATTCAGAATTTAAAATCCTACACCTCCTAACAACCATTCTCCATCTTGTTCCATATTTTCCAAACAGAGCACTTCACTCCCAGATTGCAGGTTTACTTGTGGTTCCTATGTTTCTAAAAGTACAGTATCAGGCTCCAAACTTGTGGAACCAACTTCCAATCTGTCCGTGAGGCTATCACTCTCTTTACTTATAAAACTTGGCTTCAGACAAGGTAGTGTTATGGCTTTAATTGTAATTTGATTAAAACTGGTTTGATTTTAAGTATTTTTTCCACAAGTCATTCATTAACATGTAGCACAATTTACTGTATGGATTCCTGACTATGCAGTGCTTTTCCTGTAACACAATCAAACAAACCTAAGGTTCAGTGTTTTGCCGGAATGTCTCTTATTAGCAGATGACTGCACTAACGAACTGTGGCTGCATCAATGTCTTGCATTTTAGTCCATCCACATAATACAAATGCAGTTAGACAGAGTTTTATTAATTTTATTTTTTATGTTACTACCTAAGTTACAGAGTGACTAACAGGATGGGGGACACAGGCAAGTTAAAAGTACAAAACCTAAAACTGTATACCATAAAATGTGTTATAAATTAAAGTCTCTAAGCTGAGTAGTTGACAGCTGCACAATATGGAATGTAAAAAAAGAAGTAAACTACTGGGTCAAAGATGATCAAGTTCAAAACTAATCTTTGGATTAGTTTACGTTTACAATGTGGCACATCCGTCCTGATATAATTACACAAAAGACAAAAAAAAGTTCTCTGATGATACTTTGACACGTAATGATTCTGCCACTGCAGGTAAGGCATAATGTTTTCAGGTGTGACAGCACAACATGGTCTACATTTAGTCAAAAGAACTTTGAAACCCCATTGAAGGGTTTAACAAAACAATTCGATACTTTGCTGTTAATTTGACCCTATAAAATTGCAGGAGAAAGAAAAGAAAGAAAAAGATACGAGCCTGATGGTCTGATGTACAAACAATTATGTTCAAGGTCAGCCTAAGAAAATGAGGTTAATAACAATAAGGAAACAAATTAAGCCAATAAACTTACACTTTGATTTGAAAACACATCAGTTTGTACTGGGCTGGAAAAGTCAAGCTAGACAAATAAACTGTATAAATTTGGACCAGAGTAAATATTTCTTCTGCTCCTGGTAGTTCCTGCAGACTGGAAAATACCGTGTTTTGTAATTCAAACCGTTAGTAAACAACATTTTCTCATTTCTAATACCCAGATTATCTTTCATGGAGGTACACTGAATGGGCTTTTCCGTCACAGGCTGATAGGTATATATTCAGTGACGTGTGTATGACAGCCGTAGCCACTTTGGTACTTGTTTTTTGGGTTGTCACTAAAAGTTATATTTCTCATATTTTTATAGTCAAATTTGTGTCCACATGAGAAACAAGTTAGTTTCACTTTTTATTTTTATTTTTTTACAGAATAATGTAAAACATATTTTAATGATGAGCACCACATATCCCTTTTTTATATTTGTCTCAGAGAAATAAAATATTTTTTCTAAAGCCTACCATAGGCATGACTACAAAGTCTATATGACAATATGTAAAAATGTGTTTTGTGACAGTACATCATGTGTTCTTTGTCGGACTTTATAGGGATTGTAATGATTTAAACTTTCTTCTGCCTTTGAGTTATAATGACCCATGAGGCCTCACTTGGATGAGGTCCTAACACTAAGTTCTTGTGGGGCACTTTGACACTACAGGGCAGCAGGAATGTTAATTTCTTAGCCCAGATGGTTTTCTGCATTTTCAGGGATAAATGAAAATGAACCATAAAATCAAGATAAACTTAAAAATCTAAAAATATAATTATCACATTTGTACCTCCTTTCATTTTTTTTACTCGTAATTGTCAAGAGGTACTTGAAGCTGGCGCCTATCCTAGCACTCAATGCTTGGGAGTCGTAAACCCTGGACTGTTCATCAGTCCATCAAAGAGCCAACACAAAGAGGTATGACACAACAAACCATGCATTCACACACTAACACTTCATGTCGATTAGATTTAATTAAACTACAATGTATGTTTTTGGATTGTAGAAGGAAACCGAAACACCCAATGAAAACCCACATACGGGAAAGTGGGCAAAATCTACACAAAAAGCCCAATATGATTTTTGAACTCAGCTCCGTTTTTCAGTGTGACAGTTAATCACTGCATTCCCTTGCCTTGCGACATTACATACAAAATCTTAAAAACGGTTAATTAATTTTCTGACATTGCTTGTTTGCTAATGCTTCTGACAAGGTTGAGACAGGTCCTATGGATGTGTTCTTCTCTGTTGAAACATTTAATATTTTATCCAAAAGATTCCTTCAGTCTGAGGAGCTACAACAAATTCAGTCTTATAAGCAGCACCTCAAAGTGGATCAACCAGTTTGCTGGTTGTTCACATGCAAAATGAGGTCTGTGAAGGAGAGAGCCCACACATCTGTCATGTGGAACTTCTCCTTTACAAGGCAAGCCCTGGAGCAATGTGTCCATCTTAAATGGCCCTTTCTGAAAGCAGATAAGAAACCGAAACAGGACTCTAGCCAGCCTTCGGGTAAAAAGGAGGACCCCAGACCAGTGGTCATTCCATATGTTGGAGGAGTTTCAGAGAAACTGAGAATTTTTCTAAACATGACATCCCAGTGGGGCGGCACAATGGCTCAGTTGGTAGAGCCTGTCAGCAAGAAGGTCGCCTTTCTAGGTGGAGTTTGCATGTTCTCTCTGTGCATACATGGGTTTTGTCCAGGTACTCCGGTTTCCTACCACAAATTAAAAACATGCATGTTAGGCTGATTGGTAGCTAAATTGTCCATAGAGTGAGAGAGTGAATTGTTGTTGGTCTCACATGTCTCTGTGGCCCTGTAATGGACTTGCAACCTGTCCAGGATGTACCCCACCTCTCACAAAGTGAATGCTGGATATGGGAACCAGTGACATCCGCGGTCTGAAAATGACAAAGCGGGTAAAGATACTGGATGGATGGATGGTCGTCCCAGAGGCTTTCAAACCCAAAAATGCATTACAGCAAAGACTGGGTCATCTCTAAGATCCAGTCCCCTGGCATGAACAGAGTAATATTGTGTATGCTGTTCAGTGTCAGGAGGACTGTGATCAGTCTTACATCGAGAAAACTAAACAGCCTCTGGCAAAAAGGATGGCCCAACACAGAAGAACAACATCATCAGGCCAGGACTCTAGGGTCTACACTCATCTACAGGCCAGCGGTCACTCTTTCAGAAATGAAGATGTTCACAT
>JARVLU010001196.1:27190831-27203259 GCA_031762415.1 Simpsonichthys santanae | reverse complement strand
TTACAATTTTTGATATTGAAAAATATTATAAAGTTCTGGGATTAGTGTAAAGTATTTTCATAATTCCGAAAACATCCTGTTGTCAAATGTTTTATAAATCAATCAGTAGTAGAAATAGAAGTATGAAAACTATACAGTATATATTTTTAAAGAATAGCTGCAGCGTCTTGCAAATAGCTGTAACAAAAATAAATTTAAATTGTTTTATACAAATATGTGTTCATGCATGGTCAGTTTTTCTGTATGATAATCCCAGAACTTTTGTTTTCAGTATTTTTAGTTGTGTAATTTGAAGAGTTACTGTTTCAATATATATAAAATTCACAAATTGTGTCTTTTGCACAATGAAAAAAGTACTTTTACTTAAGTTAAAAAAAGAAAACGTGCTCCACCACATTTGTTACTCAAACACCAAGTAGAGAACGCACGGGTCGGAGCGGTTCCTCTTCAGGTCGACTGCAGCCAGGTCGCGGCACTCGGCCACAAAAATGTGGAACTCTCGGAGCTTCTGGACGTAGGTGATGGAGAACTGGATACTTCCCTGAACCTCCACGAAGTCGCCGCTGTACACGGTCACCACGCTTCCACTCAGCTGAGGGAAAACAGGAGCAAACGGTTCAGCAGACCTGACGGTCCTGTTGCATTGTGGGGGAATGTAGGTTCAGACAGGTTCTCTGTATCTGCTTTATGAGAGTCATGAGAGGCTGCAGTGTGTTCTTTGACTGAGTCCTTAAAAAGGCTTAACCCTCAAACTATCCTTTAACTTTATGACTAAATATTTCTTTGGGGAAATCAACCACCTGATCTAAACTGCTGGAAAAAAAACTACAGTATTTTAATTGTTTTGTCTACCATAAATTAGTCAATCTTTTGAACAAATCTCAGCCTGGAATATACAGCAGTCCCTCGCTACTTCACGGCTCGGCTTTCGCAGATTCGCTCTCTCGCGTTTTTTTCAAAGTAAGATTGGCCATGACGCACAATTGGCTGATTGATGGATGAGCCGCACCAACGGCATGGATTGTTTATTTAAGCTATTAAAGTACAGTATTTAAATTTAAATTGTTTATTTAAACAGAAGGAGGGAGATTGAGAGTGATGAGCATGAGTGACTGCACCGGAGAAGTGGGCGTGGCAGAGAGCCGCAGGTGGCTGAGAGTGGAGATCATGACATGCTGTGCTCTTTTAGAGCGTTTAGAGTTTAGAAACATTGTTAGGAATATTTCAAGAGTGTGGGAGGGATTTAAAATGCCTTAATTTACTGTATATAAATAACTAAAACTACTACTGTACTTACTACTACTAATACTACATGTACCATTATCCCTACTTGACGGTTTTTCACTTATTGTGGGGGCATGGTCCCCAACACCCACAATAAACAAGGGACTACTGTATCAAATTTAAATGACTTTTTAAGCTTTTAGCTGCTTAATGACCTTTGGGCTCAACAAAATTCACAATTCAGTAGTTTTTATCAAATCATTCATTTATTAATTTATGGTAATTTTTGAAAACATTTTATTCCAACGGATATTTCGATATTAAAAAAAAAAAAAAAAAAAAAAAAAAAAAAAAAAAAAAAAAAACATTTCCAGTCCAGCCTTTTTTTTTTTTTTGTAGGGAGGGAGCCAACCCTTTACTGGATGTACTGTTTAATGCCAAGTGCTTACTCGTTTGTGTTTTTGTTCTTTACATCCAAATGTTTAAAAGATTATAAGGAACAGTTTTGTTTAATGAAAACAAAAAAAGAAAAACAAAAAAACACAAAAAAAAATGTGTGGCTGATTTTTCACCACAAAACTATCTGAGGGTTAACACTTCATCCTAGCTGCCCAATAGTCTGATATTTTTAGTTTTTATTTTTTTTTATCTAAGAAAAAAATCTGACTGCTGTTGTGGCACCGGTAAATCCCTTCATATAATGTTTAGCATCAACGCAAAGCTCCAGGATTCCCTTTTTACAAAATATGTCTGCAATTCCTGACATCATGCCAGCTCAATTAAAATAGAGTTTTCAAACCGGTACTTGGGTGCAAACAGGTGATAAATCACCCAATTTCAACAAACTACAAATCATTTTAAAGCTTTTGAAATGGAGAAGTTGAAAATAATAATAATAACCAAGTGGCTAAAATCTCCTCATTGTGGCTCATTTTGCCAGCACAGGTCACATTACTGATGTATAAGAAAAGGTTTGGCACAAACTAAAAGCTAACAGGACCTGTTGGGTGGGAACGTACCGACGCCATGCCGGAGGAGCTGCTGAGCATCGTCATCGAGCTGCCCGACGTCAGACCTTCAGCCTCTCTGAGGTCGTCCTGAAACACAGACAGCAGGCGTGGAGAGCTCCGGCACTGTTGCAGAATTTACCGAACAAAAGGATTCTGGGAGGTTTTACCTCCTTCTGTAAGAATGAAGGGACGGATTTGCTCATCTTCTTTAAATGGTTCGAATCCGAGAATGAGGACGAGGGGGGCAAAGGAGTCGCTGAAACTGTGGCGTATGAGAGACAGGATGTAAGAAACTCGACAAATTTCACAACATGTTTGTAGAATAACCGCCAATAAAACACCAGGCTGTTTTACCGTTCCCGCTGCGCCTGAGATCATCGGCTTGATCTGCTCTCCTTTCTTGTCCTGCAGGAGTTTAAAGAAAAAATAGTGAACGAGAATCATCTGGACGTGTGAAACACAAACCTGAGAGTAGAAAACGAGCTCACTTGGCGGCGCCGTGATGTCCTCCAGACTCTTCGTCAGGCTTTTAGGCCGTGTTTCTGCTCGCCACAAAGCTCTCCTCACAGGATTCAGGCCGCCATCGTTTGCACCTTCACGTGGGAGGAAAACACTCCGATTAACCAAATCTGCTGTTTCTGAGCAGTGAAGAGCGACGCTGAGCAGAACGTTTAACATTTATTTACTTCAAACCAACGAGACACTGCTCATAGTTTAAACTAACTAACAGTACATGCAAATGTAAAGATAGAGTTAAGTTATTCAACTGGTGGCCACATTTGAGAGAGTTCAGTCCAGCCCATCCAAGAGTTAATTTATAATAAAACTAGATTTTAACATTCATCCAGACTGCGAGAAACACATTTAATAAAGCTGAAATAATGTTTTTTTTTTCTTAGCTAAGCGATCTTATTTTATAGATGGATCTATGACAGAGCTAAACTCAGTCTGAATAAGTTTAGTTGAAATAAAACTAGAGTTTAAATCGAACATTAGTGTCAATACATCAATATATTGACACTAACTGCTTGGTGTCTGGTCCCTGAACAGTCAGCTTTCAGTAAGTGTGAAAATCAGGATGGACAGAATCACACTAAGATGTTGCTACAACGACTAGAGCAAGTGGTTATAGATATAAGACACCAAATTTCAAAACGCGAGGAAGGAATAAGACAAACTGAAAAGAGAAGAATGGTAGAAGATACAGTCATGAGACACCAGAGGGGGCTGTGGTACCTGGTTCACCGTGGTATGAAGCTTCCAATGAAGAGTGAAGATTAAGAAGAAACAAGATCAGGATTTTCCAGAATCCAGAAGGAAGTGAAGGAAACACTTCAACTGGAGTGATAAAAGAGTTGCTTCAGGAGACACTGAAACTACCAGCTGAAATGGAAATCAAGACTGAGAGGGCACAATGTCCCCTGGGGGTCACTGGTGCCCATTTCCAGCCATCACTGTGCGAGAGGTGGAGGACACCCTGAACAGGTCTCCAGTCCATCACAGGGACACATGGAGACAAACGAGACAAACAACCATTCACTCTCTCACTCACACCTACAGCCAATTTAGAGTCACCCATCAGCCTAACATGCATGTTTCTGGTCTGTGGGAGGAAACCGGAGTACCTGGGGAATCCCACGCATGCACGGACAGAACATGCAACTCCACCCAGAAGGGGCCCCAGCTGGGATTCAATCTAGCGACCTTCTTGCTGAGAGGCAGCGGCCCTACCATCTGAGCCACCATGCCGCCCTATGTGGCCACTCTATATTAGGGCTAAATAGAGTTATTTTATTCTTTCAACCTTTATTTATACAGGTTAATCCCATTGAGCCTCAGGGACGCTCATAAGTTTATACATAAAATTACTGTATTTTATAATGTATATATTGCAGAAAAATACCCATTATAAAGCATGTTTTAAACTTACATAAAAGACTCACTCAGAGGATATGTATGATGCTTCACAAAATATGGAATACGTTAAAGAAAAATGGGAACTGGAATTAAATGCAACAATTGGGGAACAATGGAAAGAATCATGTACAAATAGTCAAAGGATTCAGTAGTCAACTGTGGAAATAATTTGATTGGAAATGAAAAATACGGTATTTAACACACCTCTTGTGATCTCATCATACATAAAAGAACCTAATGTGGAACTCTGTTGAAGGAAATGTGGAAAAACAGATCATTCACATATTGGGACTGTCCAGTAATCCAGGGATTCTGGAAATGTTCAAAGAGGAAAATGACAACAATTTACATCTAAATACATCATTAGACCCACTGGTGGTTCTGCTGGGAATTATACATAAAGAAACATGCCACTCAGAGAAGACATACATTTCGGATTATTTTAGTAATAGCCACAAAGATAACGGTAAACTGGAAGAAGACAGAACCTCCATCCATAACTGAACGGACTCAAAATGTGTCTGCATGAAGGAACGTAAGATTACAACTGAGGTAGTCATGAGTGACTGTACGTGAATAAACAAAGGAGGTGGGTTACTCAACAACTGAACTACAATAAAATGAAAAAAAAAAAAAAATACTGAGCTGGTTTGTAAATTACACTGACGTCAGTTGGATTCCTCTTATAAATGCAACTTTTATTTTGTTGTGCGATATTTACTTTATTCTTACCATGAACACGTGATATTGTGAGATCATATGTCAGAGAATATCAAAGTTCATGCTCAATGATCCAGGTAAAAAAATCCAACAAAGTTAAGTCAGGTCCTCTGGGCGGTTTCTTTGTCTTGAAACTTTTTGTCCTTCATCCCAAGGACTTCATCAGTCCAAGGAGCCACAATAAGCTCAGTTCCATAAGCAGCACAGTCACATAGTGGGCCAAACAGTTTGATGGTGATAAGATGGTTTCTAGAGTCCGTCCGCTCCCATGTTGACTCTTCTGAGGCAGCCATGGCCAAAGTGGTTCAAAACATCAAAGTTCATGTTCAGTAATCAAAATCGAACCACTTTGACAATGGCTGCCTCAGAGGCGTCAACAGCGGAGAGGGCGGACTCCAGAAACCATCGTATCACCATCAAACTGGTTGGTCCACTATGTGAGTGTGCTACTTGTGGGACTTGAGCTTGTTGTGGCTCACCGGACTGATGAAGTCCTGCGGATGAAGAATGAAACATTTCAGCACAAAGAAACCGTCCAGAGGAACTGGCTGAACTTTGATGAATTTGTCAGAGAATGTTTTTTTTTTTCTTTTGTACATAAAATGGAATAAATAGATAAAACATTCCAAATAGAAAATTGAATCTAGGAAGCACTTCAGTGCCATCACTTCATTGACAACATCGTCTGCCTAAAAATGAAATCTGACAGTAAAATAAATGCAAGCACTGACATTAATCGTACTACTTTATTAAACCTTATAGTTGCAATTCTTTTTAAATCTAGTCCAATATTTTAAAAATAGAATTATGTGACAGACGAATTTAGTTCTGGGGCATTTTTTAAGCTTCACTTGACAAATATAAATAAAGCTTAATAAAGTTTAATAAATAAAAAAAATATATAAAAATAAAGAAAATAATTTTGCTTTATAAATAAAGCTTAATAAAGTTTAACAAATAAAAAATGTATATAAAAATAAAGAAATTAATTTTGCTTTATAAATAAAGCTTATTAAAGTTTAATAAATAATATATATATATATATATAAAAATAAAGAAAATAATTTTGCTTTATAAATAAAGCTTAATAAAGTTTAATAAATAAAAAAAGTATATAAAAAGTAATGAATTTTGCTTTATAAATAAAGCTTATTAAAGTTTAATAAATAAAAAAATATATAAAAATAAAGAAATGAATTTTGTTTTATAAATAAAGTTTTTATTATTTTACCTTGTTTTATATGGCATCTTGATTTGATTGTGTTTATAACTTCTTTTATTTGATTTTAATAGCTTTTTGTTGAATTGTTCTTGTGTACTTCATATGGTATCTGTCTAAAACAGGACTCTCTTGTAAATGAGTCCTTGTGACTCAGTGACACTAACCTGGATAAATAAAGGTTGAAGGAAAAAAGTTTGATATTTCACATGACTTCAGTAAAGTCGGGGATTTACGGCCGGCCCACAAACTAAACACAGTCGGCTGACCACAGGAGCAAACTATTTACTGAAATTAGCTTTATGGCTTTCATTTTAAAGAGATTATATTTCAGGGCAAAAGATTACATAACTGTAATGCAAGGATAATAAATGTTGAGGTTTTTGGTTTCAGACCTTTACAGTTTAGCCTGTTTGGTCATCTCAAAAAGTTTTCATTTTCTTTTTGACACATTTACTCTCCTTTAGTCTAAATTGATTTTTTTCTCCTGTTTTATAAATCTTAAAACATAAATAAAAACTATATTATGTACAGCTGACAGTTTATTAGGCTCTAAAATGTTATTACTCCAATACCAAAAACTAGATGACCTTACCTTTTGATTTAAATTCTGCAGAAATCACTGAATAAAACTTGCAGTTGGAAGGAAAGCCATATTTAAATATGGGCAAGTTAAAAAAAACTATGCTTTTATATTTTTAAACCTGCTTTTTGGATCCAAATTGTTAACACATAACCTAAAGGTGCTCATGCTCTTGTCAGAGAAAATGTAAACATGGAGCTGAGTCATGAAGCACACCCACTTGGCTAACTGTATTATCGTCTCTGTGCAGCTGATCAAATCATCAGTGTTTGTCATGCGGCAATTAAGGTTGTTTTCAGGCTGAAACCGTGTGAGAACTCAGAAGCTCCTTGAAAGAAGGATGAACCTCGGGTTTTTCATTGGTCATACTTATATTAGATCATCGTTACTTTGCAGTTTGACTTTTGCAGACTCACTCTTTTGTGGGTTTTCAACACAAGATTGTACATGACACACAACTGTCATATTTAATATTACTCATGTGATTTGGATGGTACGGGGTTAAAAGTTAATGGGAGCAGGAATCAATCAATAGCCCCCCCCCCACCCCCACCCCCACCCGCCAAAAACTTCGGACAGGCGTCGCCATAATGTAGTTTTCTTTCAATAAGCCTTTACTATAACGCAAGTCAGAAGAACTACATGGCCCAGAAGCCATCAGTGTTTTCAGCCGCTGCTTTCTGCTGAAACTTAAAGAACAGCAATGGAGGGATCAAACACTAGTGGATAAACCGCTGTGGCAACAATAGTTTTGCAATGCCAAGTCAGACGTAATGTATCTATGAAGAGCACAGAACTGGCAGGAAAGTCACAAATAATCCTGAAGCTGAACTCATCCTTCAAGTTGTAGTAGTATCTTCACTGGTGAGTACCCACCTAAAATTTTGTAGTACTGTACAGTACATATGTGTATGTTGTTAAAAGTATGTAGGTTTAAGAGTTTATAATATTGCAAGAGTGTGGGAAGGGTTTATAAAGCCTTAATACATAAATATAAATACTAAAATAAATAGAACGTCCCTACTTGGCGGTTTTTCGCCTGTCATGGTGTTGTGTGGAACGTAACACCCGCGATCATCGAGGGAATACTGTACTTTAGCCTTGTGCTCTTAATTAAAAACTAAAACCAAGAGAAAAAACAAAATGACAAGGGGTCAGTGATGAATGACCAAAATACTTCACTGAGGTGAACCTGAAACGACATTTAGAGAAGAAAAATTCAGTCAAACCAAAGATGGCACTCACGGTTCGAGCTGGTCCTGGAGCTGGACCAGGTCTCTGACGTGCTGCTGATCGACGACTCGTGGCCGGTGTCAGACTCGCTGTTGTTTGCCCACGCTGGACGCTGACTCATCTTGTTTGGTTTCCTGCTGGGACGCTCCTCCGAGCTCGACGGCGTGCTGGCCCTCACAGGTCTGTCCAGGTCAAGTTCATACGCAGACCTGACCTCTGACCCGTCCTTCATCACGGGGGTGAGCACTGCATGAACACTGCTGGTGTCCGTCATCCCCAGGTAGTGACGGTAGTCTGTTGGAACAAACGCCCGCGCTAGTGGAGCCAGAGTTTCTGGCTCATCTGAGGATCTTCTCAACAGAGGACCCTTATCCGTGTTCTGCCTGGGCTTTCGGCTCTGAGACTGGATGGGGTTCACCTGCATTTGCAGCTGGTCTTTTTCATCAGCGACACTCAGGGCAAACATACTTGTGGCACGGCGTAGAGAATTTCCACGGCTGCTGGAGAAGCTAAAGTTGTCTTTTCTGCTCTTTGGGGATCGGACCTCTTTGCCATTCTGCGGTTTTGAGGACTTGTGTTCTTGGCAGGGCTCTTTTGAGCTCCTTTTGGACTGTTTCTGCTGTCCTGACTCAGCGGACGTATAACTGATCAAATTGTTTTTGCTGTCGGTCTGTACCTTTGACCCAGGCCCCATCGCTCTGTCATGTGGAGACTTTGATCGACTCTGAGGAGATGGGTATGACTTTGTGACGACTCCTTTTGTTTTCTCCATAGCGTCACTGAAGGAACAAACCTCAGAGTCAGAGCTCTTTAACTCAGCCGAGAGCTGGGCTTGTAGCGGCTCTGTTCTTTTGGGGCTTTTCAGTTTGTCAGAGGTCAACAGTCCCTTGGAGTTGGACGTGGCCTCGTCCCAGAACTCCCGCAGAGTGTTGAACTGGGCCCGACTGGCGCTGAGAGTCGGAGACAGCTTATCCAGCCTTTGACTCAATGGGACAACCGTGAAAGAAGCATTTTTATTGCTAACTTCCTCGTCGCTGCCCGACTCGTTTCCGACTGAGGTCAAGTCGAATTCAGATTTTGTAAATCTTTTATTCAGTCTGGCCTGACTTGCTCCACGAGCGACTTTCCCATCCCCGAGAGCTTTGGGTTTTCCGGTGTAAAACATGGGCTTGTTGCGCTCCTGTTCCCAGAAGGATTTGAGTTGCTTGATTCTCTCCGCTCTGCTTTCTTGGTGCCGTGATGCCTGCCGGTTCAGGTGAGGATCATTTGTCTTCTCTTTATTTGATGCACTACCCCTTCGTTTAGGAGACGAGCCTGAATGCTTGTCTTTATCCTCATCGTTCTTCTTTTTAACGTCTTCGCTTGAACCTCTGTGAGTTTGTGCTTGGGTGGTGACTTGCTCTTCACTCCTACCTTGGTCATAGTCCACATATGAGTTGTTTCCAGACAAAATGAGCCTCTCAGAGTCTAGACTGACCCTTGTTTGGGGATCTGTATCCCGCTGAGGCACAGGATGGGTAATGGATGACAGATCTTGGCTTAACGATTGTTTCGACTCTGAAGGCAGGTTTGGTTTGACCACAGAGATGCTCTCAGACTCGATGGATCTTTCCGATGAGCCGGGTCTGGTAAAATATAAACTGTTGACTCTTCTGTTGGGTATTTCAGCACTGGGGAGCAGCTTTAGATGAGACGAGTCGTTGTTCTTTCTTTGAGTTGAATCAATTGTCAGAGTTTCTTCCTGCTGGTGATGATTTAGTTGGTCGATGACTAGCTGTTGCTCTCTTTCATCGCTCAGTTCTGAGCTGTATTTATTCCTGCTGTACCTCTCAAGGTCAGACAGGGCATCAGAGTCTAGTCCTGTGTCACCAGCGGTCACCTGTTTACTGAAGAGCACCTTTGGGCCTGTGTTGGTTTTCTCCCAGAAGGATTTCAGATTAGACATTTTCATTGGTTGGTTTTCATCAGCGTTCTCGCTCACATCCTGTAAAGGTTTTCGTACTCTTGTGTCCACCCTAACATCGTCTTGCGTTTCAGTCAGCTCCTCGCTTCCTTTCCTGGGTCTTCTTTTTGTTTCGGACACTTCCACCTTTCGTTCGCCTTCATCAAACACATTTTCCCCTCTGGACTTACTGGCAGCGTTGTGTTTGTCGGAGCGCTCCGCGGCGTTTGGATCATCCTCTGCGTCCAGCCAGTCGTTGCTGTCCGTGCTGCGATTGAACCAGTCCAGCACTTTTGCGATGGAGTCCTCATCTTCACCAGTGGGACTTGGGCTTTGAGTGGATAATTTAAAAGCTTTTGTCTGATTAGATTTCTGATTTTGCTGAGCAGATTTATCAATAAAGTTGAGATCATAAGAAACTGGAGGATCTGGATCTGAAAAAGAAGACGTGAGACAAAAATGTAATGCTCTGAGAGCAGCAACCGTCTCCAACGGGTGTTTTGTCTGAATGTTTTATTAAAAAGTCAGAATACTAACTTACCGACCAGAAATTAATTTTATATCACAACACAACTGTTCAGTTTTCACTGGAAAGAGTTTCTGTAAGAATGTTAATGTCTGTTTCTATGTACTTTACAAACCCAAATCAGAAAAGAAAAATCCAGAAAATGTAAACTTAAAAATCAACATTTTATTGAAGGTTTTTTTTTTTTTTACTTTTGACTTAATTTTTTTGCTGACAGAAAAAACTACAAATACTGCACCTCATGGTTTGTCCTCTTCTTGCCACTAATAAAAAGTAAAACCATGAGAAATAATGTTTTTGCTCATGCATGTGAAAGTTTCAACCCAGTTAAAGATGGCCGCCACAGATAATTGTTTGTAACAAACACAAAAAATGAGTAACTCCGTCGGTTTTACAAGTTTTTCAACCTTTATTTAAACAGGTTAGTCTATTGTGTTAAAGTCTGGTATGCCGTAAAGTCAAGATGAACAAAAGAGTAACATTAAAAATATTACTCATATATTAATAATATAAATACATTAATTATATAACTTGTTACAAAGTCCTTTTACATTTAGTTCCACATACTTTTGAAGCGACACTTGTCATTATAACATTCAGAAAGCTAATGAAATAAAATAAAAATAAATAAATAAAAGTGAAAATGTCAACATTTTTTCCCCTCAAGAAATTTTGTTGCAGATTCAAGGCATTTCTGTGTTAAGGTTGATACAATAATATATCTGCTTCAGTGCCTCTTTCCTGCGGGGTCCCACAGAGCTCAATACTTGGAACCCTTCTGTTTTCACTCTATCTGCTCCCTCTGGGGTCTGTCCTGAAGAAACATGGTCTTTCATTTCATTGTTATGCTGATGATTGCCAAATTTATCTCCCCTTAAAATCAACTAGTTCATGCTCCATTCACCCTCTGTTAAAATGTCTGGATGAGATTAAGGCATGGATGACTTCACATCTGTCAAGTTTTAATGATCAGAACACTGATGTCATTATATTTAGCCTTAGCTCAACCGCTGTCTTTGATCCTGTAAACCTGGACACCCTTCAGCCATATCTTAAGCAGTCTGTTACAAATCTCGGGATGGTCTTAGACTCTGACTTTATGCTTAATAAACAAATCAACTCTGTTCTGCAGTAAAGCTTCTTCCAGTTAAGGCAGGTAGCTAAAGCTTGAACCAAATCTGATCTTGAAAAACTAGCCCATGTCTTTAGTACAACCCGACTGGTCTCCTGTAACACACTATGTTGGGGTCAGTCAGGTCTCCATTTCATGTCTCCAGCTTGTCCAAAATGCTACAGCTTGGCTCTTAACAGGAACGTAAATTTGAGCATATTACACCAGTTTTGCCCTCCCTTCACTGGCTCCCTGTGCATACCAGAATGGATTAAAAAATATCCTGCTAACATTTAAGTGCATAAATGTTCTTGCACCTCCTTATCTTTCTGAGCTACTGAAACCATATGTTCCTTCTCAGGCCATGAGATCATCTGATCAGCTGCTTTTGGCTGTTCCAAAAACAAGATTGAAGCTCAGAGGTGATCAGGCTTGTTCAGTCATGGGCCCCAAATTTTGGAACAGTCTGCCCCCCAAGATCAGGCAGGCCACTTCTCTTCCTGTTTTTAAATCTGCTAAAGACCACATCTGTTTTCTCTGGCATTTCACACAGTGCGAGTTGATTTAGTATTTTTGTCCTGTGTTTTTATGATTTTTTTAAATGCTTTTATTAATTTTTCAGTACTATCATTCTTCTTATTTTTTTTCCATGAATTTACTCTCATTGATGTTATTGTTAAGCATTTTGGTAACAGGTGCTGTTGTAAATGTGAAAATTTTTAAATTGTAAAATTTTAAATCTGGAATACTGTATTTGCAGTAGTTTGTGAAAAAAGAATACTTTGACTTGCAGCGAATGAACACGTACGTTTATTATGCAGCAGTCAGAATGCAGCTTGACAGTGGTGGGAAAGATGGGTGTTTTTTGTTAAGTTTTAGGTAAAATGTTAAGGTTGAGGTGAAAAGCACTTGAGTAACGGGGGGGGGGGGGGGGGGGGAATGA
>JARVLU010001196.1:27137869-27150717 GCA_031762415.1 Simpsonichthys santanae | reverse complement strand
TTAATATGGCCGTTCGAAGTTGTTTTACATTGAAAAAAACGTGTTTAAAAAGACGTTACCGATCGCCGTTTAGTTTTACGGCCGAAAATCCGCGTATACGGCCGCGGATACGGCCGGATACGGTATACGGCTAAATCGGTATACGGCCAAGCCGTTAGAACGGATCTCGGCCGTAAACCGAGGACAACCTGTATGGCCCTGGGGGCCATTTTGACCCTACAACAGAAGGGTTAAAGGTTGAGTCATGTGTATTTTTAATGCTTTTGTTGAATATGCGAGTACTTAAATTTTTTTTTGGACAGCAGCAGGTAAAACTTTTAAATTGGCACTTTTAATACAGCTCATTAATAACAGACTTTATTATCTGCAAATCATTAAATCAAAGTCTTCTGTGATGTTATCTGCTTCTGAAACCTGATTTTTTTTATCGTTTTTCCCTTCTGTTTGAATGTGACACCCCCTTGGATATGAATATTAAAGTGTTTTGGATCATCATCACAATAAAATGCTACTAGGCCTTTGTCCTACAGCTTTTTATTTTTATTTTATTTTGTATCAAATACTGTATACTAAGAAAACATTGTACCAATTTAAAGATTGGTTTAGTTTCCTTTTGCAGAAACATAAGAGAGACTTAATATTATATTTTAGTATTGTTCAAGTTATTTATCTGCAGCAACTACTTTGAAAACAATCCAGAACTATAAGTTCCACAATGAAAAATTATTTAAAAGACAACTGATAGCTTCAGGAAAGTTGTGATTCATACAAAGTTTAGCTTTTCTACACTAAACTTTTTTTTTTAATCAGATAAAATGCAGTCTTGTCTGCAGATTCTCCAGTGTGATGCCCATCTGTGTCCAAAACATTAAAAACCTCACTGCAGCTTGAGAGATTTAATCTGTGTCTGTCCACTGAAAGAACCCGAAGCTTCAAGCACCAAACTATTTAACTTCATGAGTTTGTAAACCGTTTCAAGTAAAAACTAGCTTGAACTTGTATACCTGAAACCACATACTTCATCTCTCTGATTACCTTTTTTAGAATTTTTTAACACAACTCAGATGTGTTTTTTTTAACTACAGATCGAGAATTCAAAATGTTTTAATTGAAACAAATAAACTTTACTCATAAAATAAAGGGTCCAGCATTAATTGAAAGAATCCACGTTGCCAGCCACATTTTACATTTTAAACTTGGAAGGTGGGAAAGGCCAGTGTTAGCCATTTTGGTTAAACTTTTTAGTTCAGTATTTGTACCAATGTTTAGACAATCCTGTTTGCTATGGTCGACTGACTGCAGAAACCATCTTGAAACCGGTCGACTATGGAACATATACTTTAAATGTATTTCTAAATATAACCATTTTATTCAAATCTATCGTGTTTCATGAGATATTTTGCTAACAATTCTAACACCAACAGTTGATGCCAACGTTTTAGACAAAACATAAAGTGCTCAGATTGTGTTGAAGTTTATGCTCAGCTACAAACACCAAATTGCAGTGAAACTCCTGTACAACTGGCTGAGTTAAAGCCATTTCTGTGTTTAATTAAGCTCGTTAGTTGCGGTGGCCATCTTGAAAGGGGTTACTCTAAAAGTTGTTGACGAAATACATCCAGTGATTAATTTCTTAAAGAGTTTCATTAACACCTGTTGAGCTAATCATATTTTGCTAATGGACAGAAACGCAGACAAGGAAAAACATCACTCTTGACCCATGGCATTGAGTCAATAAAGAATATAATAAAAGGCATTAAATAACTAAAACTTTATAAACTGAACCGTACAAGACAAATCTTATATCAAAATTACAAGAAAAGTAGCTGTAAATTAGAGAGAGAAAAAAAGAGGATAATCTATTTAAACCTTCACTGAGTTAACCTCAGCTGCGAAACCAACCAATCTCAAACGTGTGAACATAAAATCAAAACAGAACTCCATCCTTCACACATTCTGCCTGCTGCATGAGTCAGTCACACCCGACCACAGGCTGCAGACAGAGTCACCCTGCCAACTTTCACTCCTCACCACAGGTGGACATCACCTCAGCAGCAAACACATGAAACCTGCAACTTCAAACACCAAAATAAGCAGCACAATCACCATTATGAACAGCTTATAGTAGCACTTTAGACTGTTCCAACCCACAAAGCAGTGTGATGAGTTGGCAAATTGCACAATGCGCACAGGGACAGCGTGACTGAACTTTTATCATCATTGCTGGGCTGTTTTTTTTACATAACCTTTTTTTTTTTTTAATTGTCACTGTGCATTTGCAAGTGTAAATCAACAGAATGAGCAGAAGGACTGACTGGCTGTTACTCCTCAGACTGCTAGTTTGAAAACTTTACTTCTGGGCTCTGTAGCAGCAAGTTGTTTTGTGATAATCAGGACCAAATTGAGGAAGGAAACACTTTCTGCAGACCTCAGCCATAATCTTTGCCCTCAGAGAAACGTCAATCTGAAGCATAAAAAAAAAAATCCAGCTGGTTTCACATTACTCCATTACTTCCGTACAGAGTGGAAAAACGTGGATTTTACGGTCAGTGAACGATTTGGAGCCCACAGTGGCGAATATTAATTGGTTTCAAGCACATATGAATGACTACGGTAGGCTACAAAACAAGCTATGAATCAAAATAGCGGTTAGCACGACGCGCTAATTTGACAGCTAACGACGTAGAAATAGATTAAACTTTTTACTGCAAATAAATAAATACTGTTGCCGTTTGAAATTAAACCCAATAACCAAACAACAGTGTGCCAACAAAGCCCGTCGTCGCCGTGAAAACAGTGTAATCGCCCCGACGTTAGCATGTTAGCATGTAGCCGCCGCCGTGAAAACAGCGTAATCTCGCCGACGTTAACGTTAGCATGTAGCCGCCGCTAAAGGCTTTGAGGCCTTCCGGCTCCACCATCGCCATAACTCTGTTAGCTCGGTGTTCCACTGGACAACGATGTGGTTCAACTTTAACAACAACGAGCAGTTTAAAATAAATGTATACAATACTTACAATCCAAGTGTTTCTTTTTCGGACCCATGATTTCGTGCGTGGTGGCCTTGCATACTGTTTTGGACACGGCGGATCCCGTTACACTGTGCTGGGCTGCAGTTATCCTGTCCGTAATGCTCTGTCCCGACATCTTCGCTTCGCGCACCGCAACAAGAGGCGTTCAAATGCGAGGCTTCGCGCCGATAGCGGGGCTTTTAACCGGTATTTGATTAGTCTTCCTATTTATGGAGAAAGTCCAGTTCTTCCGAAGCCTCTCCGAACCCCCTTCCTCTGTCTCTCTCTTCCCCACCTCGCTCGGTGGAAATGAAAATCAAAACTAGGCTATGGCAGATGCGGACCAGAGGAGGGCGGAATATAAAGGGGAGCGGATCTGGAGGAAAAATGTCAGATAATTATATCGGATCTTTTTTCCTCCTGATTCCGTCCGAGTTCATTCAGATTTCAGTGATGGTCATTAAAAATAAATTAAAAAAAAAGGCCGGTTCGCTGACTCATCCACGCCGGGTTTCGGTCTCGCTCTCATCCCGATGTGGATCGCCGGATCCCTGCCTCCTCCTCCGCCGCGGTTCCTCCTCTTTCTCCTCCTCCTCCTCCTCCTGCTGTTACTGCTGCTCCGGCTTCAGAAGAAGAAAGAAAAACCAGCGACGAAGGGGGAAATGGCGGGTCTGTTCCGCTCACAAAGGAGGAAAAAAAGTGTCTCCCTCAGAATCAGTGGAGGTCTGGATGGGAGGATGGAGGCTTTATCCAAAAGACTGTCCAACCAGACCACAACAGACCAGACAGAGCAAATGAATGAAACGCACATTTACTTTCATTTCAGATCCACTGGTCCATATTCATTCTACCTTTATTTAGGCAGGTTAATCTCGTTGAGCCTCGAGGACTCATTTACAAGAGAGACCGGCCACTAACTGATGATGATGACAACAGTAGCAATAGATTTTCCTTGGACAATCAACGATAGGCAAACATAAACGAAGTTAAATGAAGTAAAGACTAAAAAAATGACGAAGACAAAATTTCTTCTATCCATCCACATGATCTGCTGCTGGTTCCAGTCAGGGAGGCCCAGACATCTCTTTCTACAGCCACTTCTTGTTATTCCAGGAAGAAACTAACCAAGGTGTTCCCAGGCCATCCGAGAGACATGGTCTCTCCAGCATGTCCTGGGTCTTCCACAAGGCCACGCCCCAGTTGGACATGCCAAGAAAACCTTCCCAGAGAGGCGTTCAGGGGTCATCCTTACTAGATGCCCGAACCACCTCAGCTGGCTCCTCGGGATATGGTAGAGCAGATTCTCTAGTCTACCCTGGACCAACCAGGCCAATCCCACTGAGATCACAGATCTCTTTTGCAAGGAAGGCCTGGGCCTGAAGGCAGCCTAAACATGCAGGTTTTTTGTCTTTTGGAGGAAATTTGGAGTACCCGGAGAAAACCCACACAAGCATGAGAAGAACATGCAAACTCCACACAAAAAGACCCCAGATCCAACCAGGGATTGAACCCAGGATCTTCTTGCTGTGAGGCAACAGTGCTAACCACTGAGCAGTTGTGCTGCCAGATTATAGCTAGAGCAATTGCTCTAACAATGTATTGCTAGAGTTCATTCAACCTTTATTTAGACAGGTTAACCCCATTGAGCCTCTGGGACTCATTTACAAGACAGGCCTGTTTTTAACAATGAATGATGACAACAGTAGACAATCATAAAAGAACGCATATGAGAAAAAGAAATGAAAGAAAATATATTAGAAAACACAGCTACATTGTAAAGTGATATAAAATAATAAAAACAGGAACATGTCTACATTGAACTTAACAGATGTTTGAAGCGGTCGAGAGCTTCAGATCTTTTTGTAAGATATTCCAGGAGACAGGAGTGAAGTAGGAGAAGGCCCTTTTGCCTAGTTCAGTCTGCACTGAGGGAACACTGCATGTAATAATGTCCTGAGAGCGCACGCTGTAGCTGCACTCACAAAATGACATGTAGGATGAGATGTAAGAAGGCAACAGACCAAGAAGTGATTTAAAGATAAAAATGTACCAGTGAGAGAGTCTGTGTGAAGTTAATGATGACCAGTTAGTTAACCAGTGAATACAGGGTGCAATGGTGGGTACGGTAGAATCTTAACGCACCGTGATAGACAGTTTTCAACATCTGCAATGTGCTTGTAGGGGCATTCATGTAAATAATGTCACCATTGATTGAACTGATTGGATTCATCAAGTTTCATGTTTAAATACAACTCGGTATCATCAGCATAGCGTTAAAATTTATCCCGTGGCTAATGTAAAGCACGGGTGTCTGTCAAACTCAGTTACGTTAAGGAGGCCAAAATTGAAAATGGTCCACACCACAGACCAATTTGTCAATACACCGACTCGAGTCAGATACCTGACATCTTTCCTTGTTGCAGGCTCATAAAGAGGAGTTGAATTGGTCTCATTTAACTTTCTTTGTTGCTCTTTAAAGTTAAAATCAATGATAGCTGAAAAATCCAACCTTTTTTTCTCACTTCATTTAGCCGACTGTCACGAGAAAACCTGCACTAAAGGAAGTATGCTCGGTTTTTGAAGCAAAGTGAGAAGCCATAAAAACATTTTTCATTTAAAATATCATCTTGGGAGCCAGACAAGATGCTCACAAGGGCCAGCTTTGGCCTATGGACCTTGGGTTTGACATATAGGATGTAAAGTGTAATGGTCCAAGTACTAAACCCTGAGGAGCTCCATGACTAACTCAGAAGATTCTTAATGTATTTTTAAGTTGAACCAACTAAATGATGGATGTCATTTAACCCATTCAGAGCCATTTTACATACAAACACTTGTTCCAGTGTTTCAATATGCACTGAAAAGAAAAGTTATGAACAATAAATGTCTCAGCTTTTTGAATGACCTCAGTATAAACAAAGTTTTATTCTGACCAGACTGACAAGTTAATTGATATTTCAAGCAGGACTAAGCCCAATGTGTACTGGTATTGATTTATTTTTACTGTGAATTTTGAGGTGATGTTCTGTCAAACAGTTACCAGTATTTACTGGTAGTACCTCAACCAGCCGTGATGTCAGACACAAAGTACGGACTATGGAAAAAGAGGTAAAAGTTTTTATCCAACTAGGATAATGGCTAGCCAAATGAGGGCAAGACTTTTATCTATTTTCAGGCTTATAAAATAACACTTTATTTAAAAAAATAGTGGTATGACTGAATGCCACATTAGCCATTAATAAACCATTAAATTTTTGCATGACACTGTTTGCTTAGTTTATCATTGTTTAATCAGCTGAACAACATTCGAGTTACTGTGCAAATATTCGTGCTGAAGCAATGGTGCTGTAGTATCAGTTCACCTGATCAGCACCTCGAGTCAGTTCAAAAGTTTATTTAACACCCAGCAGACTGATACGTTCGCCTTGGCACCGTCTAAATAAACGCAGCTTATTTATGCTCCACACTCGTACATTTGCATAGTAACATGGATGTCACTTGGTTAAGGAAACAGCAACAAGCTAAACAAAAGGCATCATACAAAAGTGTAGAGGTTTAAAAATATAGACAATGTTGCGTTCTTACAGGTTGGCAAGAGAAAAAAAAAAGATCTTTAAAAAATGGGCACTCATATGAGAAAACATTGGCCTAGACTGGAGGAAGACATTTACCTCTTTGTCCATATGCCATGCTCTTTGGCTAATATTCATTCAACCTTTTTTTAGGCAGGTTAATCTCATTGAGCCTCGAGGACTAATTTACAAGCGAGGCCTGGATATCACAGCTTATGAGATACAGGTGCATCTAAAAAAATTGGAATGTTGTATAAAAAAAAGTTTGATTTATTTTGTTAATAATGACGGAAAGTGAAGCTCATATATAGATTACTGTATTTAGTTAAATATTTCAAGCTTTTATTTCTTGCAATTTTGATGGTTATGGCTTGTAAATAATGAAAAAACAAAATTCAGCGCCTCAGAAAATGAGAAGAGGTTCAATATTGTAAACTCCCTAATCAGCTGATTAACATTGACATGAGCTACAAATGTTGCATTCCTCAAGTCAAGTCCCTCCTGAACCAGAAACATCAGAAGAGTCTTACCTGGGCCGAGAGAAAAAGAACTGGTCTGTCCAGTGTCCTCTTTTCAGATTAAAGTAAATTCTGCATGTCTTTTGGAAATCAAGGCCCAAGAGTTGGCCGGAAGAGTGGAGAGGCCCAGAATCCACGTTGCTTGAAGTCCAGCGTGAAGTTTCCACAGTCAGTGATGAACTGGGATATACTACAACTTTCCTCACTGAATATTTTGGCAGTTTTGTTTTTGACTACTTGGCCAAACTGACCTGAAAGCAGAATCAGGTAACATGTAAGTTTTGTAAAACTAAAGATCTGACATAAATAACCAAAGTGCTTATGCTTCTTGGTGCAAACATTTTTAGTGAAGACCCTCTTTACTGTGGCGGCAGGTGGCATCTACTGTGCTGTGGGGGTTTTGCAGGAGGAGCTGCTTCGGTGCCAGAGATGGCAGCAGGATCAATAAACTCATTCAGAACCCTGGGGTCCATCTGTGGTTCTAAACCCAGAGACCTTTGATTAAGTGAGCGAGAGGAAGTGTGTGAACAAACGTCTCTCTTTCATTAAGAACCTGCTCCAGCCCCTCCACGACACGTCGCCCAGACAATAAAGAACGCTTTAAGAAATTTTTCTGTCGCTAACCGTCTCGCTGTTCAACAGCAGAATTTTATAATCCTTTTATTGTTTGAATGTTAAATATGTGAACGTCTTTTCCCCAGGGGCGCCACCACGGGGGGCCATGGGGAGGCAATGGCCACCCCTAAAAAGTTGGTGGCCCCTGCCTCTGATTCCCCTTTGGCTTTACAGTTTTATCTTGTCCTGAGCTTTAGCTTGGTCTGCATTTTTAGTTTCCTCTATTTATTTAGGATAAATAGAATCTCATAAACATAAAATCAAACATTTTTTTATTAGTTAGGCATTAAAAATAATTTTAAAATAAAAATTATATTTAAAATCTCGTCCTCCTGATTAAAGACAGTCGGTCTAAAACCAATGTCCTCAACATCTGGAAGCTGTGTCTCAAAAGATTTATATATTTACTGTATTTATTTATTTAAATAGATAGTTTGCTTGGATCCGGCAACTTTCAGACTTACTAATAATAAAGTTATGAACAAACATGGCTGCCTTGTCATTTTGGGAGCCATGTTTGAACCACGTCGCTCCCCTCTGCTGCTGAGACAATAAAGAAATGACTCCGACATCTCCTCTACTGTTTTGTGATGCTCTGGACGCTTGTCACTCACAGCATACATGCGACAAAGAGTATAAACTCAAAGCAAGAGTGATACCTGCCCCCTCTTTTCCTAATTTGTGCTGACCATTTTTTTGTTTTGTTTTATCAATGAGTCTGTCAAAGCACAATTTTGATGTTTGTGTGTGTGTGTGTGGGGGGGGGGGGGGTAAATACATAAGTAATGTTTAATAAATGTTAGAACTGTATTATTTGCCAACAAAATATATTTTATTAACAACTTGTCAGGTTCTTCTCTTGTAAGCATCTCTCCACATCACACTCACCCAGAGGGTTCGCCCACCATTTGCATTCAAGCATCGATCAGTTTACAAATTGAGCCCTGGTGCCACCCCAGGATTTTCAGTGGCCCCCCACATTAAAAATTCTAGAGACGCCACTGTTTCCCTCATACAGCAACTGTTTGTTTACAAAATAACGTTAGACTGAGATTTTTTGTTGAAGGAGAAAATGATTTACCGTATCACTCATCTGGAAAATATGGGGATACTAGAAATACCAAATTAAAACCTCAAAAAGACATTCTGCAATACTTTGATAACAAGAAGGCCGCCGCCACAAGAGTGCATCTTTAAGGTCTCTGAACAGAAGTTATCTGAAACTGGAACCTTATCTGTAGGTTGACCTCTGCTTACATTCCAGCAGAGATTTAATTTCCATGACAGTTGGCTTTAGGTGAAATTTCAAGACAAGATGGGCTTTTATTTTGGGCAAACAGAGCTTTGTGTGGTAACTGTGGAGAGGAATGAAACAAGTAAATCCAGACGGTTTTGATCAGCAGCTCCCATGTTTTACACATCCAGCACCTTAAAATAAACTGCCGTGTGAAGATATGGATTCTTTAGGAGAGATGCAAAACTCTTTTTCAAAAGGGGGCCATGAGTGAAAACATGGTCCAAGAAACGGTACAATTTATCTTAACACATTAACTCAAGTCCAGTACATAACATCGTTTCCTGCTTTCAGGTTCCTCATCAAGAGTTTGGTCTGTCTTATCTGATGTTCTCTGTTGCTCTTTCCACTTCAGAATCAAAATGTTCTGAACATTTTCAAAGTTAGCCAACAAGAGAAGTCTGCACTAAAGAAGGATGTAGAAGTTTCTAAAGCAAAATGAGAAGCAACAAAAACATTTATCATTTAAAGCATCTCCTTGTGGGCGCAGATAAAATGCTAAAAATAGACAAATGTGGCTGCGTTTCACACGCGCTTCAGAAATTTATTTATGGAGGACATCCTGTCCATCTTATACAAAACTGTGCTGCATTATGTCTCTGCATTGTTTTCAGAAACATCAGGACACATCTGCGTTTTCTGAATGACAGAACGCTGTCGCTTAAACCAACTGATCGTTCAGAGTTTTGTGCTGTGGTCCTGTCGTGAGGGTATGAGCAATTATTATGTTACCTGTTGTAGATATCTCTTCGAATAGCCCCGAGTTTGGAGACGCAGAGTTTATTTTGAACAGGTGAGCTGATAGCTTAACATTTACATTGTCATGCTTCATTGTTTTATCCTCTTTGTGCTCAGATTTTGTTCCCCGTGTTTCTCCGTGCCGTCAGCCACATCGCCTATATTCCTTCACCATGCTCAGACACATGTGCACCCCCCAGTAGCTTCACTACTTATATCGTAATGTGTTTTACGGCCATAACAACACTCTTTCTTTAGAAATAAATAAATGTCTCTATATGGTTCACTTCTTGCAGCTTCACTGTATTTCACATTGAAGTGGGTTTTTTAAATCCAATTTTTTTGTATTGTGTGTGCGGCACACGATGTGCAGTAATTTACATTCATCTCATTGTCAACATCGTCACCATCGCCAAAATGGTCAAGTGCTTATGAAAACTTTGTAAGCTAGTGGGAAAGGTTTGTAAGAGTGTATTAAGGGTTTGTAAAGCCTTATTTTACATATCAATAATAAAATAAATACAGTATAATGCAACTACTTTGCAAATTTTCACCTCTCTGGAATGTAACCCCAGCGATAAGTGGGGATCACTGTATGAATTTGTAGAATAGTTTATTTGACATATGTTGAAATATACGTATAGCTGAGAGTCATACTCAGCACATTTTCCGAGTGCTTTCACATGTCACATTACACAAGATGAAGTTGTTTAGTTTGAGCAAAATGGCTACAACTCCGTCCCTTTCAGCTTAAAACTCCGACATGAAAGGCGGCAGGCGTCATGCTTTACTTCAGGGAAACCTAGACCCGACCATTTCTAATTAGACAGTCAACTTCATCACAAAACACTTGGTCAAGGTATGAGTTATGAAATAGGAAATCTATGGGATGGAAAAAGGACTAACTCAGTTGATCTGTTGAACTCATACCAGTGACCCTCGACAACAAGGTCATGAAGAACGGCATCACTTTTACATTTGGAGGTCTGTTATGAAATACTTTTAACAACTTTGAACAGTTAAAGAGGGAATATAGCTCAACTGGGAAAACCTTTTTCGTTATCTTCAGTTGAGATCCTTTCCAACCTTGGTCCTGAAATAGGTCCACTGGTTTTTACTGATGTGGGGAAATTAATTTATGAAGCGAATACACACAAGTTTTGTTTTAAAAGTACTCTTTTCTGCTGATTAATAATAGTCCATAAATGGGTCTACACAAATCCAGAGAGCGATGTGAGTCTCTCTGGACTTTTAGCAGCAAAAAAAAAAAAAAAAGTGTAATAGTCACATGAAAATCTTGCTCTCACCTCTTCATCAAGTGATGGCTCTTTGAAATGCACAGCTGTATTCCGATTAGAAAAGACTGCATGTAGTGTGAAATAGTAAGATACTTTGTTGAAAGTCTACCTAGAAGTTGTTGAGTGTGGTCATGATGTATAAAATTAATAAATAAAAATAAAGGATTCAAAAATAAAAGCTAAACCTTTACTGAACCAGGATCATCTCTAGAAGCCGCTTCTGTCATGATATTGTACTTTTAGAGATCTGGGCTGGTTCCTTAATAAAACACACAAACAGCACTGTCTTTAGCGGACTGTCAGCATTATGAAGAAGTAAATGTGGAACCTCCACATTAAGGGGGTGGAGGGACAAAATCCTCCTTCCTCAGTCACTTGGCAGCCGTCCTCTTTCTCAAAGGACGACTGACTTGGGGCGTCATTTGCAGATGCAGCTCACATCTTCTCTCGGGTTGGAGAAGCGACTGCCACACTGCTCCCTCTGTCTCTTCCCTCCATCCACATCAGCGCTGTTTGGTTTCTGTTTGCAACAAATCCTCATCCACACAACTCTGTTCACCATCAGCTACAGGTTGAACAACTGGCAGATAAAGTTAAGAGTCCAAACTGGGATGGGTCAAACATGTCCGGAGGAGGGACAGTGGGTATGTTGGTAGAAGGATGTTAGAAATGCAGCTGCCAGGAAAAAGACACAGAGGAGATATGTAAGGGCAGTTAGACAGGACATGGATGTTAAGACTCAAGGAACCCAGAGTGGTACGAGACCATGAAAACGAGGGAAAACTCAGAGATGCAAATTCACAGTGTTTATATTTACAGCAAAGTTAGATCATCAGCTGGAGCCCTGAGGAGGAAGGAGAGGGTCAGAGGGTTCTGGATGGAGAATATGAGAAGATGTTGATCCAGTGGGTTAGTCTTACAGTTTGGAGGATGGTTGAAGGTGGACTCCAGATGGAGGACGATGACTCGCTGTGGCGACCCCTGAAAACAGATGATCCATCCTCATGCTTTGACTAATTACATTACTCTGAACTGTATTTGTTGACTTAAATCTGATTACACTGTCCTATTTATCTTTAAACGACTTTAGTCTTATCTCTAAAGCAAATAGATTTTATTTATGTCGGCTAGATTTTGTAGAATATTGTCAGTCTCGCGTTGAGTTCACAACAAACACATTTTTCATTTAGTTGCAGAAAAGAAACAATGAAAACAAGAAGAATCTAATAAGAAGGTTGAGTTGTGACGTGTGTTCCTGACACATTTTAAACCTTCGAGCTGTGGGTCTGCTGTCATTTGTTCCAAAATCCAGTTCTGCATTTTATTTTGTTGCAACAAGAATATTTAATAAAAGCGGACGCTCATCAGGGATTAGACTCCCGCTCTCTCATTGTCAGGGATATTTCTTTTGTACAAATAACAGAAAATAAAAGAGCTCCAGTCCAGAAGCTGACAGAGACACAATCAGACAATAGACCAAATCAGAAGCTTAGCATTCCTCGAAAAACTAGTTTCTTTGTTGAGAAAGGACAGAGTTGTCGCTGTTCTGGTGTAAAATTTCAAAATAATGTTACACATAATGTGCAATGTTACGCTCAGAGTGTGTGTTGTGAATGACTCTCAGCTACCACCTCAAATTTTAGCTCAACATCTGTAAAATGGGGAAAATGGGGGAGCGATGGCACAGAGGCAAAAGAAGGGGGGGGCTGTGATCGAAAGGCCGCCGGTTCGACTCCCCGGACAGACCCCTTCAAAATGTGGGTGGGAAAGGTGAAACACCAGTATTTGCCCCACCCCCCCCG
>JARVLU010001196.1:27115001-27125385 GCA_031762415.1 Simpsonichthys santanae | reverse complement strand
GGGGTTAAGGGCCTTGCTCAGGGGTCCAGAGTGGGGCGAATGAGGGTGGAGGCAGGTGTGGGTGTTTCACCTTTTTCACCCACATTATGATGTTGTCTGTACCGGCCGGGGCTTGAACCGGTGATCTTCTGATCACAGGCCCACCTTCTCTAGCCTCTGCGCCACCACTCCCCCAGAGATACTTTGAGCTTCTAGCTAGCATTTTGACTTTTTATTTTTTTACTTCTTTTTTTTTTTTTTTTTTGCACTTTTAACTTTGGCTAGCGCTTTGACACTTTAAGCTTTTAGCTGATTTTCTTTTTGCTACATGTAGCTGCAGTGTTTTACATTTAGCTAACCTTTTTCTTTTCTAGCTACAACTTTACTACTATTTGCTATTTTAACCGAGCGTTTAGGTAATTAGCTAGCATTTTGTAATTTTAGTTTTATGCTAGTGTTTTGTCTTTTTAGTTATTTGCCAGTGTTCAGTTTCTTTTAGCTTCAGCAATTCCTTTTCAACTTCTTTAGCAAACAAGCAGTCATTCACCTCTTTGCATTCATACTGCATTTTTCAAAAAGTATAGTTTATGTATCAGTCAAGGTAAGAAAATATTTTCATTATACTAGGTGATATACAATTAATGCTTTAAAAAAATTTAAATTAGTTAACGAATACCATTTTCATTTCTTTTTGCAGCTCCTCTGCAGCTGTATCCATCAAGGACAACAACGGCACATTTGTCAGCACTCTGAGTATGATTCTGTACAACGTGAGTCAGATAAATTAACATTTCAGCTCTGAAGGAACATCTTTAGAAAAGACAATTTTAACACGTTTTAATCCTTTTGCCTTTGTTTTTTTAATGATTCTCTGAAAAGTCAATACCTGGAGTCTTCTTCCTGCCTGAGAGACATTTTTCAACCTGTTTTGGACAATAAACTGTTGTTGTACTTTTTCATGATTTTAAAAACTCATGGTTTTGTTATCAGACCAGAAAGAATAACTGACAGAAGCTAAACTAGAGAACATTAGAGCTGCTGGATTTAAACAGTATGCTTATATAGTATAGTATAAGTTTACTAAGTTTATGTTTTGAATCAAAAATGTTGATGTCGTTTCCTTTCTTATTTTTATTTTTTTATTCTCATGCAGGATTCAACATTTGGTCATCCTCTTTCTATCCCCACAACTGGACTTGCTCTAAAAACAAGAGTATTTGCTGCTGTGAAAGCAACACACTTAGACAAACGGTACAAAATACAACCATTTAATTCACTTTTTTCTTCTTAATTTATTTTACAATGAAAACATAAAGCAATAGTTCAAATTATTTAATGTGGGACTTTGCATTGAGTGTTTAACCACAATTCGGACGAGCCCCCATTTATATGTTACGTCCACCATGAACATAACACATTAGAGGAGGACACGACACAAATATGGGTTCAAACATTCAATTTGTTATGCAGCTTCCTGCAGGGAAAAAAAAAGATTATAATGAACCCCTAATTCCCATGTCCATCCAAAACACACAAAAACACAAAGTATCAACTTAAAGATGAACAGAACAAAAAGGTACCACAGTGGGCCAACCCTATACATGGCCGTTGAAGCTGCTGTTGGTACCAGACTAAAACTAGGGAAAAAACAAAAACTACAAAAACACTTATGACAAAAGAAAAGGGCGAAAACAGGACAACCAGTCCCACCAGGCTAAAGTTACAAAAAATGTACAAAAAGTTAAGAAAAATCACCTGTGGTGGCTGAGGCCACCAACAGCAGGCCACAGCTGCAGGACCAAGAAAATGCAAGGGCCCCGGGAAAACCAGGGCAGCCAAAAAAATGGTCCACACAAAAGAGGCCCAAAATGGAGAGATATTCTGAGAGGCCAGAAACGTGGGAGCATGAGCAAGTTCACAAACAGAGTGAGCCTTTGAGAGCAAGCTCCCTAAAACCAGCCTATTAATGGGCGGGTGGAAAAGGCCACAGTCCAAAACAATTAAAGGCTAATCAGCCAACTCAAAACGTAAGACATGTCCCAAGGACAAAATAATAAGTCCAATGTGCCCCAGGCACACAACAGCAACAGCTAGTGCTAGTAGCAGGGAATTATATTACCAGCTAAAGTTATCAAAAGCTAGTGATATTAGCAGCTAATGTTAGCAGCAGCTAGTGATATTAGCAGCTAACGTTAACAGCTAGTGTTAGAAGTAGCTAGTGATAGTAGCAACTAATCTTAGCAGCAGTTAAGAATAGCAGCAGCTGATGTTTGTATCAGCATACAATAGTAACAAGGTAGCCATTGTTAGCAACTAATACTGACGTTAGCAGCAGCTAATGTTAGCAACAGCTAGTGTTGTTAACAGCTAGTGTTAGCAGCAGCTCGTAATTGTAGCACCTAGTGTTAGCAGCCACTATTAGCTAGTATTCATAGCAGCTAGTGATAGCAGCAGCTTGTTAGTAGCAGCTACTCACAACAGAAGATAGTAATATGTGCAGCTTGTGTTTGCAGTAGGTGTTAGTAGCAATTAGCTTTAGTAGCTACTGTAAGAAACAGCTAAATGCTTCTAACTGTGGATGGATGCAATTGTTTGTTAGCACTTCCTGTGTAGTCTGGGACACATCATGCCAGAACAACTGCCTAATGTAAAACCAATGGTAAATTACAGGTTACTAAAACAAGTTTGCATAGATGGCCATCCATCCATCCATCCATCCATCCATCCATCCATCCATCTATCCATCCATCTATTATCTTTACCCACTTCTTCCTTTTTGGGTTGCATGGGGTACACCCTGGACAGGTCTCCAGTCCATCACAGGGACACAGGGACAAACGAGACAAACAACCATTCACTCGTACACTCACACATAGGAACAATTTAGAGTTACCATTCAGCTTAACATGCTTGTTTTTGGTCTGTGGGAGGAAACTGGTGTAGCACACATGCACGGAGAGAACATGCACACTCCACCCAGAAAGGCCCCTGGCCAGGATTTGAACTGCGGCAACCTGCTCGCTGAGAGGTGGCAGCTCTACCAAATGAACCACCGTGCAACCACCGTATATAGATTGCTATACAGTACTGTATATGTTTTAATTTAGGAGTTGTTTTAAGGGGCCAGAAATCTGCTTTGAAACTAGCATCACTAATACCAGTTTAGTCAGAACTAATCCATATTTATCTAAGCTGAGACCATCTATAAGAGGTAAGATATAATTTGTCCCTAATTTTTCTATAGAACCCAACCTCACATAACCTGAACTGTCTCATTAAATAATATTTATGGGTTCTATTATAGCAACCACATCAAGTCAGTGAGGAATAGATGAGATTTCTGATAAGATCCTCCACAGCTACTTTTTCCCACCATTATTTATTTTTTTATTTTTGTGCAGATGCAGCCTTATTTTCTACGCTTAGACAACTTTCATCATACCATTATGTTATTATTGGACTTGAAGGCGCCAGTCTGCAGCAAAGAAAGCCCAACCTGTGCTTTCCCATGTGCAGTTAGATCTTTATCCCATTTTACAGTTCTGTCCCTTTTTGCAGATGGAATATCTTGATGGACTACTGTTACACAACCCCCTCAGGGAATCCTAATGATGAACTCCGCTACGACCTGTTCTTTGGGTAATCTTGCTTTTTCTTGTCGTTCAAGAAGATGACTTGATAAATCACAAAAGGGGAGTCATTACCATTTCATGCTCTCAGCATGTCTTATCCTCATGAATGCCACTTACTTTTGTCCTCCGACGGCTTAAGCATACATCAAGACGTCCAGTGTCATTTTTCAGTGTTTACACGTTTAAAAATGCTTTTCTTTTCAAACAGCTGCTATAAAGACCCTCAGACAACTGTGTTCGAAAATGGGAAGAGTCAGTTGGGTCGTTTTTCCTTTGAGGTCTTCCGATTTGTGAAACACAGGCACCAGAAGATGTCAACCGTGTTTTTGCACTGTGTCACTAAGCTTTGCAGAGCAGACGACTGCATTATGCTCTTTCCAGTAAGAATAAAATAAAAAATGAAAAAAAATCCAAGTTTAATTCCCTGTGGGTATGCATTGCCTCAAATAGACCAGGACTGAAATATAATCGTGTGATTGGCAGATCTGTGGGCGACGGCGCAGGAGGGACGGCACACAAAGCCTCGATTCCCCGCCAGCGGCGTCCGGGAATGCCGTTATCTCTGCCGGACCGATCATCACCAGGAGTGGTACGAACAACGTCAAAAATAAAACACCTGAATCCTCACAGCAACATTTTGACATTTTTAAAGCGACAATGATTTCCATGTAATGAAAAAGAAATTCACCAATGATACGTCGGGGTTTGCTGATTTATTTGAAACTAAACAAAAACAAAAGTCCTTTACAATCTGTTATGTGTTGGAGATAACTCTCAGCTACTACCACAACAAAGTTAAGCTATGCCATGGTCCATTAGTTGTGCCAGCCATCTTGAATTGGGTTGAATCCAAAACTTTATTAGGTGTAGATTTTTTTAAATTCTATAATTACTTTCAATGAATTTCATTAAGATCCACCCACTGGCTCATAAGATATTTTGCTAACAAAAAACAGGTTCAATAGTTTAAAGCTAAATATTTAGACAAATATTTTGAATGGTTTGTTAGCACTCTGGGTTTGTGTTCAGGACTACCCTCAGCTCCTACCGCACCAAAGTTTAGCTCAATGTCTATAGTTACTTGTTTGTAGTGGCCATAAGTTGACTCCAAAAGCTAGTCTGATGAAGATGCACCGTCACTGATAAGAGTGTCCTGGTTTCAAATGTTTGACCCCATGCAGGAATGAAGACTGATGTAAAGAAAATGTAGAAAACCTAAGGGTTTTTATTAAATAAAGCAAAAAAATCTGACATAGCAGCCAACACAAATACTTAAAGAGACACCAAGGAGAAATCACAAGGAGGTAGTTTGAGGCACAAGATGAACCGGACATGGCATAATGCACGCATAGTGGCAGACTGATGAATGAGGTAAAGATGAGAGACTATAAGGACAGATGCTGATGAGTAGGGTGCCTGGTTGCACTTGTGACTGGTGAAACAGAGAGCAGGTGTAGACGTGCATGGCAGGCTGACTTGAAAAGTACTGATGGAAGGAGAAGTGGTTGGTGGCACAGAGAAACACACAAAGACCAATCAAACACAAGTAACAGTAGTTAATGTTTAAATTAAGTTAATGTTTTGGTAAAATACAGATAAAAAAAAAACACTAATGCACGCACACTGGCAGTAACATGAATGCCCACCTTTCTCGGTTGAAGATATATAAAATAATAATAATTTAAAAAAAAAAAAGCACTATACTGTATAAATTTATACTTCCTTAGAGCCACTGAGAATCTGCCATATTTCTTCAACTAAACACAATTTTGTTTTTCAGATGAAACATCCGTCAGCAACTCCCAGCTAGGTACGTTTTATTAAAAAAAAAAAAAAAAAAAAAAAAAAAATTAAATAATGGCAAAAAAACAACAACTTTGTAAATAATTAGAATCAAAAGCTGCAATTTGTATCAAAGCTGGTTTACTGATTAAAAATGTGTCTTCTTGTCTTCACCAGCACGTGGTGAACCTTCTTTGATGAACCCGTTGACCGGCGCTCTGATTTCAAGTGTAGTCGTTCTGGGTGGAGTCAGCTTGGGCTTTTTCCTGTTGTTGCTCCGCCTCCTAAAAAAGTCCCGCCTCCTGCAAAAGTCCCGCCTCCCACCAAATGCAGTTTTGAACTCGAGCTTTAAATGATTTATGAATATTATTTACACTGAATTGTTTCTTAAAGCCCTTTGGTACACATGCTATTACATCGTATACAGTAAATGACATGTTTTTTGTATTTATTGCATTTAATACCTCATTTTTTTACGTTATTGTCAGTAGGTGGGCTACATGATGAAAATACATGTGTTTTAATATAGATAGCTTCTTTTTCATTTTTACAAATCTTGACACCAACTGGGGGGGGACTTAAAACTAGTACTGTATTTTGTCACTATAAAACATCTTTCTGCAGTAAAAATGGTTTAAAATGTGTAAATTGTTAAAATTGGCTAACAAGTATTATGCTGTTTTCTACCAAAAAAACAAACAAACAAACAAACAAACAAACAAACAAAAAAAGCAGACTTGTTGCTTCACGTTTGATTTCCTTTTTTAAATATTTTTATTGCATTTTCCAGTTTATAACCATATGTACATTTTTAATGTCTGGTTCTGAAATAAATTCTGCAAAAAAAAAAAAATTGTATGCCAGAAATGATGTTTAAATAACCATAAAGTGACTGACACATAGGTTAGATCAACTGAGATTCAATTACCTGTATCCCAGTGGCTTACATGTTAACATACTTTTTTTTTTTTTGGTATTTTATTTTATTTTTTAGAAGGGAAAAAACATAATGTCACTTGGCAGGAGTTCTTTGCTGTAAACACATCGCTGGTACGCTTGTTAAAGATTTTACAAACGATCCTCCATGACCATTGTTTACTTCCCTATGTGGAGGTTTTGGCTCGCATTCTCCTATAAGATTTTTTACTTAGCATTACTGGAAAAGAATAAATAAATGAAGAGTTACAAGTCATGTGGTGGAAAAAAAGCAGTCTGTACTATTCCCAGATTTCAGCTCAACTGGGAATAAAGTTAATAAATTGTGCATTCTTACTTCTAATATGAACAAATTGGTCAGAAAAACCGAAAGCTAAAAAACTTTGATGGGTCCACTGGCTCTTTTGGGAGCTAAAAGATCTGGCTTTCAATTAATTTACTTCACTACTTCACAAATTGTGTTAAATGAAAAGTTGTTTGAGAAGCAGAGAAGACGGCTCTTTTTGTGGAGCTGAAGCAAATCGAGCCCAAGAAAGGAGCCGTTAGTCCCCATTGCTATTAAAAAAGGTTTCATTTTTTGTTGTTGTTGTTGACAAAAGAGCTCAAAAGAGGTGAGAACTGACACCAGGAAACATATATACCAAGGGAGGTATTTGCACAATGGAAGACAGACGTGCAGATTGGTAATCATAACAGGATGTGACTGAAAAACAACAAAATAACAGATTCTGCAAACAAAAACTGGAAAAAGGTTTTGTTAAATTTGCAGACGGTATCAAAACTGAGCCAAGAGTGAAAGTAGCATTCCTTGGAGGATTGTATAACCTGGCATACTCCATGTCAACGTTTTAAACATCTTGTGTGGTGTGTTAGCGCTCAGCTTTCAGCTACTACCACACCAATGTAGATCAATAATTGAAAAACTGGCTGAGTTACAGCCAGCATTGTGTTTGGTAAGGTCAACTAGTTGAGTTGACCATCTTGAGTAGAGTTGACTCCAAAGGCAAATAAATTACTAATGTACATGGAATGATTACTTTCTGACAGTTTATTATAATCTGTCAAGTTTTTCATGAGATATTTTGCTAAGAGACAGACAGAAAAATGAAAACGCGACAGCAATTATACGGCACCACCTTTAATAGTGTATGATAATATCATTCCAATCCAAACCAAACAAAGTCAAGGGACAAAACCTAAAGAAGACAGTTTTTCTGTTTGTCTTCAGTTTCATCTCATCAAAAATAAAACAACTCAACAAATATCTTCTTGCAGTTCCCTACATCAATATGAACATTTTAAAAATGAATAATATCCCTTTTTATGTGAACTGTTTTACTCAAATTGTTTTTATTGGCTTCAGCAAGCTATGAATCACTACAACAAGAGAACCACACACGACACATGAACTATTGTAGAGCAATGGCCTGGGCAAGCATGGACCTTGTATAATTTTTCACATTGATTTGATTTGTGACCTTGACAGTAGAGCTGGGGGGATGAACAGACTAATGTGACACACTAGCGGTGGTATAAATGTGTATCAAGTTTCTTTAAACATTCATTAGCGGATCAGTTGTGGTCTGGACCAGTGGTTCTCAAAATGGGGTCCCTGGACACCAGGCGGTCTGCGGGCCAGTGCTTAAAAGGTTTAAACATTTAGCATTTTTATTGTTATCTACCTGGATGATTGAGCATAAAACCCATTTTTTGCTTGTTAAAAAAGGAATTTCCCCTAACTGATATTCCCATTTTGGATCTGCTTAATTAGTCTCTAATGAATGGTTACGTTCCACAGTGCTTTAAGTTTGCTATAATTAAACTTTTACTCAGGAAGCCTGATTTTGATTCAGGAATTCTGTGCAATTATAGCCCTTTATCTAATCTAATGTTCGTCTAAAAATTTTTTTGAGAAAATAGCTGCAAATCAGTTGTGTGAACATCTGAACAGAAATAATCTGTTTGAGGAGTTTCAGCCAGGGTTTAGAGTTCTGCATAGAAACAGCACTGGTGAAGTTACTAATGATATTCTCATGGCCTCTGACAATGGACTTGTGTCTACACTGGTTCTGTTAGACCTCAGTGCTGTATTTGATACAGTTGATTACATTATTCTATTACAGAGACTTGAATAAGATTCAGTATTTGAATTACAGAAGCAGTACAAAAATGGTTTAAATCATATTTATTTGATGTATTCCAGTTTGTAAATGTATACTGTATAATGAATCTTCTTCATACACCAAAGTTAGTTATGGAGTTCCTCAGGGTTTAGTGATTGGGCCAGTACTCTTTATGCCTCCATTAGGTAGTTATTAAACAGCATGTGATACATTTTCATAGTTATGTTGATGATACTCAGTTATATTTATCCATGAAACCCGGTGAATCTTTTACTTAGACTGTGAGCATTTGATTTGATCACAAATTGACCACATTTCCTCCCTCTGCTGTTGTCTTTACTTGCTCTACTCCACTTGTTTATAATTATTTCTACCCTCAACATGTGTTTTTGTCTTTACTCCAATAGAAAGTACACCTGGACCTGCCATTATAGTTTGTTTGTTTGTTTATTCTTCCTGTTCTCTCAAACCACAGCCGGTCGAAGCAGATGGCTTCTCGTCCAGAGCCAGGTTCTGCTGGACGTTTCTTCCTACTAAAAGGGAGTTTTTCCTTTCCACTGTTACCAATGTGCTTGTTCGGAATAGGAGACTATGACAAAGTGAAGATTCACCACAATCTGCTGGTTTCATTTGATCGATAACTTTTAGTAATTGGCTTTTTAAATAAATATGAATGTGTCTGTACAGTGCCCTGAGACAGCTTCTGTTGTGAATTGGTGCTATACAAATAAACAGAAATAAATTGAATTAATTTAGTCTATAAATGTATTTATGTGCATAGTTAGATAATCTAACATAAAAGTGATATCTTTGTAGTTTTTTAAAGATTTTTAAAGAAACAGACAAAAAAAAGTGTTGAAATAAATATCCTAAGAAACAAAATATAATTTCTTATTCTATTTCTTGTCCATTTTTTTTATTCAGAAAAACCACATGTGTCAAAAGTTCAATACATGATTGTTCATTTATGCTTGATGCCATTTACTTAAAAAAAAAAAAGTTATTACCTATCAGAACAGCACCTGTTAAAGCTTTCCAAATGTCACGGTTTGTTGAGAGTCCAGTCTTAATGTTACATTTTTTTATTTTTTATAACAGTATTGATTTTCATCTCTCATGACCTATCCAAATGTCTGCTGGTGGCTGCTGCATCTCACGTGTCCCTTTCCGAGGCCGTTTTTGTGTCCCACTCGGCTCTGCTTAATTCACCGCCCCTCATTACGCTAATCCCTCATTTCAGCAGCTATTCTGTGATGTATTCAGCTTCTACAATGTCCACAGATAACTAAAAAGAGAAAAATGACTTCTATCATCCCCCCTCTCAGCTTACTATCAGCGATAATTGATTAAACCCTCCTCCCGAAAATAGAAGCAAGGCTGAGGTTTGGCTTTGAACATTGAACTCGGGTTGAGGTGAACTAGGAATGAGAAAAGTACTTTTTTTTTTTAAAGTACACGTCATATGCAATGACAGACATTTTTATATTAGTTTGAATGGGTTCAGATAATGGTATACTGTATTTTAAAACAACATCCTCCAATTAAAACTCAGCAAAATCTGCCTAAAAAAACGAACAAAAGTCCAGAATATGTAGGGCATTTTAAATTTTGTTTTAGAAGCTATGCTAGTTTTTTCTCTAACCATATTGTTTAACCGTGCCTTTTTATAATAATAAGTGCTATGCATTGTCATCATTGTATGTTCCCATGCAGTGGCGAAATTGGTTCTCTGCATTTAACCCATCACACCTGGGATACACCCAGGTGGAGCAGTGGGCAGTTATGTAAGCACCTGGGGAGCAGTTGGGGATTGGGTGTCCTGCTCAGAGACACCACGACACGTGGGAATGGCTGGGGAACTAACCTGGGACTTTCAGGTCTCAGGTCGACTGCCCTACCTCTACCCCATCTCGGCTCAGGCCTATAAAGCTT
>JARVLU010001196.1:27059451-27070371 GCA_031762415.1 Simpsonichthys santanae | reverse complement strand
ATATATATAAATTACTAAATTGGTTCCTGATAAATTTCTGTACTTAATGCATGTTGAAGTGCTGCTGACTTATAATAACACAGTTAAAAAGAATGAATGTGTTTACCTTGCACACAAACGAAGCATTAAGACTTTTCTTAAAAAAATAAAAAATAAAAATAAAAAAACGTAAATAAAAAGCATTTGACAATAAAATGGAAAAAAATTATGTGATTCCCAGGGACACAACTCTACCAGAGGTGCTGCCTATTGTTGAAGGTCGCTAAAATGAAACTTGCATTTCAGCAGGCACAGTAACAATTTGCAATCAGAATTCATTGTGACCGCACAAACAATCTGCTCTATTTTAGCAACTCATTTGATTTACAAATAGGCCGCCTGTTTGCTGCCACCCGCCCCCCACCCCCCACACCACCCCACAGCTTTCTTCTCCCCTCCTGGCTCCCCAATGGAAGAATGACTTTCCCTGCACACTTTGAACGGCAAAGTCAAAACTGACACATCAGCCATACATATTGTCTCTTTTTATTTTTCCTCCATGCTCCCTTAGTCCCGTTACGGTGTGGCAACTTTTTTATTGTCTCGCTGCTAGGGGGCTGGATTTGTCCTTGTGTTTTTAATATGTGAGCAAAAACAATCAAAGCAATGCTAAAAAGGAATAAAAATCAGTGCATGATGAAAAAGAAACATCTCTCGGAGGCTGAAAGGTTTTGCTTGAAGATTTGTACTTGTGTTCACTTCTGCACAAATTGCCTTTTCTTTTGTTTCCTATCACCTGCAAGTCAGAGCAACTCTTCTGTCTAATACATTCATACAAGTGTTTGTGATGAATGTTCTCAATTTACTTTCTTAATAAGCCCATAAGGTTTTAGCTTGAATAAAAATATATATTTGACATTACATACACACACACACACACACACACACACACACAAACATATGTTTATGTACAGTATATAGTATTAATTGTGCCGCTCTAGGTGGCAGCATGTTGGAGTAGCTCTCTTACATTAATTTAGATATTTTGCTTTTGAAAACTTTAATTCCTCTTTTTTCTGGATGTAAGTCGCTTATTTATTTATTTATTTATTTGTTTATTTATTTATTTTTGGAAGATTGTTTCCTCTGGTATTGGATGCTGTACAGCTGGAAGGATTTTTACTGAAACTTTTTTACTTTGGGGCATTTTTTATGATGCGTATCCATGGCAACAATGTGTTTTGTTTTAACAACCAGGAGCAGCTTATTAATATCACAAAAGCTCGAATACGTCACCTATAGCCCCAAATCCCAAATGAGTTGAAAAGGAGGTGCCGTGGATGAATTCCCATCAACCTGGCGTCAGTGCTTGAGTGCCTGGCCACCGAGATCCTGAAGCCGGTGGGAGTCTTGGCTCGTGATGGCAGGAGGACCAGGTCACCCACTAGTCTGTTCGTGGCAACGAGGAGTTCAACAGACCACTGGGAGGAGTGACCAGCGCTCAGGGAGGAATTCTGCCTGGCATTCGTGCAGTCCTATTGCGCAGGAGGACCCAGATGCCCGCCGGATCTGACAGCAAACTGGATCCAGGTGGACGGATCAATATCTGTGGCCAGATTCTTCTGATTCACTGCAGGAGGTCCTTCCTGCCCACATCAGCAACAACTTTTGAATGAAACCAGGATGATGAGCTACAACAATTTCCCTTTGGTATTAATAAAGCATTTTTGAATTGAATTGAATTACATTTTTCAAGTGTTGCAACTCAAGCAAATAAAGTTATTGATGCTTCAGTATGAAAATGAGCTAAATCGGAATCGGAAACAAGTTATTTATCATTTACCTCCTTTAATATTACAGTGATGTCTGCATGGATCCTCAATTATTTTGTGCAGAATTTATTTATTTTTAATCCCATTTGATGTAAATAAATATGGTCTGTGATTTCATTCCGAGGTAAAATTGGGTGACAAAATGTATAATCTTCATGGTTTGTCAAACAAAGTATTTGAATTATTTTTGAGTTTTTTTTTTTACTTTCATAAAATGGACAAAAACTATTCCATCCATCTTGAGTTTAATTTCAGAAAGTATCAATTTTTTTTTGTGTGTTAAACTTCCAAGCTGTTGATTTCATTTGCACTAAAAACTTCAGTGTTTGTATTTATTAAATTAATAATATTTAAAAAAAAATAATAATAAAAAAAAGGGGAAACAAAGACCTATAGAATTATCTAAAAAAGTTAAGTCTGATCCTCTGGACATTCAAAAAACAAAACAAACAAACAAACAAACAAAAAAGTAGAAACATTTCATCTTTCGTCCGAAAGACTTAAGTCTTTCTTCAGTCTGAGGAGCTGTATTCAGCTCAGTCTTATAAATACAGTACAGCTGAATACAACTCCTCAGACTGGAGAAGTCTTTCGGATGAAAGACAAAATGGTTCTACTTTTTTGTTTGTTTGTTTGTTTGTTTTGTTTTTTGAATGTCCAGAGGACCAGACTTAACTTTTTTAGATTTTTCTACCTGGATTATTGAGCATGAATCGGGATGCCTATAGAGTTAAGGAATGCACGTTGCCCACCATCTTTTAGCCAAAGTTTTCACACTAAGATGAGAAATTGTGGGGATGGAGCTGTTTTGATCAAATGAATCTCTTAAAATTTCTCTATTGTTGAACAAATAGCTATAGTGTTGACACCAACCATTTATGACAAACTTTTAGACAAACACCAAATTTTGGCGTGATATCTGTAAAAGTGTCTGAGCTAAATCCAGTTTGTAAAAGTCAGTACAGTTGCAGCTGTAATGCAGATCTAACAATTTTACTAAATTCATCCACTGGGCCATGATATATATTTTGCTAACAGACAAACATAAACACACACAGGAGCAAAAACATGATCACCTTCTGCCTTAACATGTTCAAATAGTTCGTCAAAGAGATCTCGAACTGCTATAAGGAAATTATTTCAACAGTGTGAACACTGTTCTTCTAAATATTGTTTAAAGACACAGAAAGCAATTTATAATTTTGCTTTTAAATTTGCAAGTAGCAGATTAAAACGTGAAAGATAGCGCAAAAGGCCAATTCTTTACCGTGAAAGCAACATGAAGCAGAACCAGAAACATATTCTAGCTCTTTGTGTCAACCTTTGCTCTGCTGTTTTCCTCCTCCCCATACATATTCATAGCTCTGCAGCAAAGTAGCCCCTTGAAGCATGCGTTGATGGTGCTCATACAGAATTTAAGACTGTCATTTGGTTCTGGACAGAACTGCAAGCTGACACATAAAAGAGCTCCTTCACAGTTTTGCTGATGACACCAGCAACATTGGTAACAACTTAATGACAGTGTGCACGGCCCCAATGCCTCTCAGAGGGGCACTTAACATGAGAAGTGCATGCCATTGAGGAAATCTTTTGTTTCTGTTGGCTCTTACTAAAAATGTGAATCTGACACTTTCATGTTTTTTTTTTTTTTTTTTCCCACGCTTTACTTTTAGTTTTAGTTTACCGGGAGACATTCTTTCTGGACAAGGACCCATAATGAATGTGAGTGAGGGCTGTAATTGTAGGTTGGCGTTTCCACTTTATAAATACCATTTCCTCTTCGAGCAACTCCCAACTTCTCCTGCCTGCAGTATAAATATGTGATTATATCCCCATCCTATAATTTGCCTGGAAGATTTCAGCATTTATGAGCGTCTCTTTTTGTACCCGTGTGTTTGAGTTTTCATTCTAGCTGCAGTGGCATGCAGGACACAAAAAGCATTGAAAAATGAGATTCAAATGGAGGGGGGAAAAAAATCCCCCTCCTTTTTATGAAGGAAGGGAGCAGATGAGGAAGGAAGGAGGAGGCATTGGAGGGAAAGGGGGGGAGGGTAAACACACCCAGACAGAGCCATGTCAGACATCTCTGCTCTCTGAAAGGAGGAAGTCATACAATGCCTGTGCAGACGAAAGGAAGATTAAAAAAAAAGGAGGGAGTGAGGGAATAAATGCAAAACAGCCGGGCTGAAAGAGCTGCAGCAGTTCTGGTCCGCATAGAACAAAAACAATTGTGTCCGTGAATGGGAGCTGGTGAGCTCAGCCTGCAGAAACTAACAGCAATCCTCTTTTCCTCTGTCCCCCCCGTCCTGTCTCTGTCCCCCCCCCCACCCCTCCCTCTGCCAGCTTGGACTGAGCTTGGTATGATTTATGGGCAGGGTTTAGGGAGAGCTGCTTCGGATTTAGAGCTGTGTGTTTTAGGACTATGCTGCTGGAGTGGATTTGGGCGTGCTGTTGTTGCTGACTGAAAGCAGAGCGCGACGTGGAGGCTCCTGTGTTCTGCTGCTGCCCTCACATCTGCAGCCTCCATCTCTGTTCGAGGCTATGGTCCTGACTGGAGAGCAGCTCATCACGCAGATGCACAGCTCCGACTGCATGGGAGGGTAATTCTGCAGACATCAGCATGGGAGCCAAACAGATGAAATGGTAAAAAATAATAATATACAGTATTTTTAATTGTTGTGTTTGCCTTACATTCGTGCAGACTGCTATTTTTAGCGGAAGTACTTAAGCGCAGAAGCTATGCCCTAAATTCAAAGCTGGTTTTGCACTCTGGTTTTGATTTTAGTCCTACAAGTTCTTTTATTTTTATTTTTTTCTGAACATGATGAGTGAAACCATCAAACAGCCGGTGTCGTTGTTCGGCTGTGGGTGTGTCCCGTCAGGTCTCCGAACGAGCGGAGCTGCTGTTGCCTAGCAACGTCTGCCTAACTATCATTAGCTACACCGGTACCTCTGCTATATTTTTACACAAAATATCACATTTAAAGCCATGCTAGAAAAATAGATATATGCTTTTCCGGTAGAGTTAATGCAAGTCGACATTTACGCAGTGCATTTTTATTGAAAGCCATACTATAATCTTAAATTTTGTAAAATAAACAATTAACTCGTTCAAGCTAGCTAGCTATGCTAAAAATACAAAGCTAATTATTAGCACAATAGCTTAGCATTACTCTACGTTTTGTCATACTACTGTTTATGTACAATACTACTACAATATACTTCAGTATTACTGTATTTTTATGGTTATAAACAGTTTATTCACTTTAAGTAAACACTTTCATACTATCATGTGTTTTTAACCTTAGCTAAAAATAAGGCTAATTCACAAATACTCCTGCTATTGATGGGTTATTATACTTTAATGATAACCATATGGTCGAAAATATCATGAGATGTGGTGAAAACAGAAGAAAAATTGTGCCACTCAGTAATATACTGTTAGACTGTTTGGGTGACTAAAAGTTTGCAGACACAAAAATAATAAAGCTGAGGTGAAAACATTGTTTAGTTGAACCACAAGCAAATTATTTTGTGAACAACTAAAATATCACACATGTACTTCTTTAAATAAAAATAAAGCACTTTAAAATGGCACAAATTTAAAGTGATAGAATATTATAACATTCGAATTGAGCAGATTAAACATGTCTAATCTGATGCATCAAGGCTTATCTTTTGCTAATCCCATGCACGCTTAATCTTCATCTAAACCCATATGTTCCAAATTTGTATGCATTTGCTCCTATCAGCACCAAGCATGTTAAATATATCTGCTCATTGAGATGGTGATAAAAGCATTAATGTCAACATAAAATTAGTAGAAGGCCCCTTTCTGACCTGTTTAAATTAAGATAATGGATGGATGGATAAATGTTAATGTTTTTATGTGACCTGTGCAATGACGTTTTAGAAGAGCAGGAAGAAGTGACATACAACATGCTGAATGAAACAGAACCCTTTCTAAGGTACTAACCTCTAAGTTTGTTATGTGCATTCAGTGCAGTACTGTACATGTAAAGATGTAAAGTCAAAAGGCTTAATTTCCCATACAGAAGACACTGCAAGACTAAAATTAATTTGTTTATCCTCAAGGTTTTTTTTCTTGTTCTACCACGCGAATGTCCTTTAGAGTCTGGGAGTATGAATATTACTTTTGATGAACCTGAAGAGAACTGGCCTTTGTGGATTAGGATCATAAAGTAAAATACAGTAGTTTAGAAGGAGTATTTCAAATTAAAGGATTTGCAAAAAAATTATGTTGTAGTTTATCATATAAGAGAGTAAAGTTTGGTGTAGTAAAACATTTTTGTTAGACTCAAATAAAATTGCAAATAAGCAAAAACAATATTTTGAAATGTCCTCCTTGAATTTATTTAATAATGCTTATTAAATTTGCCTAATAAACTACAATAAAATGTTTATCAAATCTTAACAAATGTCTGGCCTAAGAAACTTAATACCTGCTTTTTTTCTTTTCTGTCATAAAGACATTATGAGGTTTATTTATTTTACAACAATTTCAAGAACAATCAGATAATAATTTTAATATGTGATTATGTCTTCAACACCTTGAAATTTTCAGAACTTTAATTTATTTTGTGCTTTTTTTTTTCTTCATTTTTCAATATTATCACATGCTAAACTACACTGTTAACAACCCCAGACTTATTAAAATTCAGTATGCTGAGGCATTGTCTTCTTTAGCACCTAGTATTTAGTTAATGTTTTTAATAAACCTTTGCAACCAGGAGCTAAGACTCATGAGGTTTATAGTCTATTTTATGTGTCTCAGCCAAGACAGGCTCGAGGCAGCAATAGTTACATCACTCATATACAAAAATGCATTTCCACATCACAAGAAACCAGCAAACCAAGTCAACAAAAATCCTAAATGCATTAGCATCTATCCCTCAGCTGCTCATCAGTGCAGCTTCACATGCTGCTATTCCTTCAGGCCTTTTTCCAGTTCAAGTTTTTACAAGAAAATATGTCCACAGTAGTCCTCACAGTCATGGCACAAACTCCACAGTGACAAATGATACAAGTGTTTACTGTCAGTTGTGATGTTGTCTTCTGTTGAGTAATGCAAGCAGATAAGCATAGAGCCTTGTTGGCTACAATCTAAATCTTGCATCACTATTAAGGGAGCAACACGTGCAAAATGAATCCCTCAGAACAGTCTGGTCTAAGCACAGCTTTCTCCTTTTTCAAGGTTTTCTTTTCTCCCCAAGAGCAGGGTGATTCATTCTGATGCTTTATTGTTATAAATGGCCATGCTAGTGCAGACTTGAGGCCTGTTTCAGCAGTTTACTGGTTTGTTTTCACATGCAGACTTATAGGCATCTGCTAGTCCTGGAGTACATAAAACTGCAGGTCATGGTGTATGCGTCCTGTTTTTACAAACAGCAGAGGAATAATGACAGTCGGCTTGAACCTTGAGCTTCAGTACACACAAGTACAAAGAAAACAGAGAAGTGTTCATCAAAATCATCTCTTCAGTGCCTGTCCAAGCATAATGTTTGGAAATTATGACCAAATGGGGAGCAAAATATGTAAAGAATTTCCTGTTGAGGGGGGAAAATAGCTTCCTTGACAGGTTTCAAACCTGCTAAATATCATTTTATTATATTATTTGTATGTATTTGTTTGTGACACTGTTATCTTGAGGGATTTTCATTTTCTTTTGTTGTTATAAACAAGGAGTTTAAAATATTTTTGCCAAGTTGGAGCCAAGTCTCATTTTGGTGCTCCTTTTGGAGGTACTAAAGTGTAAATTTCGATTTTATGTCACTATGTTTTATTTACGGCAGTTCATTTGGCAGGATATAAACATTCATCCCTGTTTGTTGTCACCATCTGTTTCAGTCTCAGCTCAGCCAGCCCTGCACACTCCCCCAAAGAGGAGTATGTTATCACCCAGTCTGCGGACACCGCCAAAGAAGAGCCAGTCCATGATCATTCTGAGGACCAGGGGGAACCTCAGGAAGACAGATCTGAGCTGACAGAGAGGAAACCTGTCGCAGGTTAGTTGGCTGCACACGAAGGCTTGTAAAGCCAGAAATTATGTAATGAAGAAAAAAAAAAAAAAAACCAGTATATAAAGCAGCATAGGCTCATTTTCGGTGTTGATGTGTTGCTTTCAGATGAGGTATTGCTCTGTGGATTGTGTCCCCCCCTCGGTCATGATGGGCAGGAGGAAGAAAAGACCTGGGAGGAGCAGCTGGATGCCCACCAGGAGCAGCTGGAGAAGGAGATGCAGGAAGCCAGAAGGATGGTTTTCCGCCTACAGGTAACTCTGGGTGATAAGCTCCTAAAAAAACAAACAGTACAGCTGTTTATAAAAGTCCCATCACAGTGGGTAAATCAGAGCTAATTTTAGCTACAACAGGTCCAGCTCTTTGCCAGCATCTTCAGTATTTTCACTGATTTAAATCACAACAGGTAGATTTAAAAAAAATGAACAAAATGACATTTTAAAATGGGGCCTTGTTTTTAGTGTCAGGTTTAAATAAATGTATATTGATACTTAACTTTTTCCAGGTATCAAATTAGCAGGTAATTAAATCCATCTGCTACATAAGTGTAGATGCTTTGTCTGTATAAACACGCACTATCTGTATTTTTTCTGTTTATATTTTTTAGAATCTTTCCCTGAAAAGTTAATTGTTGTAAAAGTTGTCTAATATCCTTTTCAAATACAATCTCTAAAAGGTCTAAATAATTTAATATTTCAAGCAGTCTTTCTATGCAGATTGTTTTAGCAGTAAATTCTATCCAAACAGTAGGAGAAAAATAATGACAATGTGGAGCGCTCATTATGCAATGTAATTTAGAAGAACACAAGAAGGAAGAAGGGAGTTTTCCCATGCCATGTTTAAATTCATGCGTACAAACAGGCAGGATTAACTTCAAACAATTCACTTAATGTGATGTTTGTAGTTTCTTAAATAGGTTAGGAGTGTTTGGAGTAATAAAAATGATTTGAAATACAGTATGTTTGTTGGATTTTGAGGATAGTGCTAGAGCTGCAAAAATAATGGTAAGCAGACAACAAATAAATGTACTTGATAACTTGATCAGAAATATTACTTTTTTACTGTTCGTCTCGCTGTTTGTATCACTTCTTCATATGTTAATGGTTTTTAGACTTGACCTGTGGTGAATACACATATTATAAAAAGGTTTGTTGCAGGTATTTTGTGCTTTATATTTGACATTTGTGTTCATAATAATAATATTAATACATTCAACTTACTGAGCACTTTACATTTGTAAATATCAAAGTGCTACATTTCAGGAATCAAAAAATAAAAATAAAAATTAACAACAACAATAAAATCACTCAAATCAATCAGGGCCATAAAAGTGACAAAAGAACAATGTTTTAATCCTTCTTTTGAATAATTCTGCAGTCTGTGGTTCATTTAGGAGGTGGTTTTGAAGTGACTTCAACAGATGAGGAGCAGCAGAGTAAAAGGCTCTTCATGTCTTTATTAATAACTATTTTAAGTTTTATTTAATCAATAATCTATTTGTCTTGACTGCTGTTATAAATTATTTTTTTCTAATAGACATGAACCCAATTATTCCATTGAGCCATTTAAAAAGTTCAACACAGGAATAAATTAAGTTTTATTACATACATGCCACATTTTTTCATTTCTAATATTTGTTTTTGTCATCAGGGTTTGCTGCTGCATGGCTCCCTACCTGAAGAAGACCAGGATGGGTCGGTGAACTTTGGGGAGAACCGGGCGACCACTGAGCAGCAACTGGTAAATTACACTGCCCTCTCTCTGCTAGCTGGAGAACTCACCGCTCTGTGATTGTCAGGCCTTCTCTTGTGATGATGTTTGCAGCTGTCACTCTTCTGGAGAGCTCCGATTAATTCTCTCTGATCTGCTAACCCACTGTCATGCACTTCCACTGCCTCTTCATACGCTCTGACATTTTTCCGTTCTCTAATTATCCTGCTCATGTGCTCTCCCTTTGAAGGTTGTAATCCGCAGTCGTCTGGACCAAAGCATGGAGGAAGCCCTTGATCTCAAGGTACAGTAAGTAAATGTAATTAGAATTAATACAGATGAGCTTCATTTTTTCTTCTTTTAACGAGTCTGTTTGTGTTTGCGACTCATAGAGGGAACTCCTGAGGCACAAACAAGAGACACGGCACATTCAGGCCATCAAGGTAAACCGCTTACTCTAATTTTCTTATGTTGTGACTAAAAATTGAATTAAGTGCTATAATTCATCGTAATCAGTTTTGCACACTCAAAAACACATGATACAACAGTTTTTCAAAGAAGAAAAACGGTTTGGATTTTTTGAAAAGGGTAGACAAAAAGGAAAAGTGAGTGGATGCATTAAATGAGGCAGGTGGATGCACTCGATCCGTGTTCCCGTCTTAACCTCTTTGATCTTCTCGTCTGTCTCATTAGGATGCTCTACAGCAGCGCCTGGCAGTGCAGGAGGAGGCTGTGCTACAGCTGAAGCAGGAACTGCTGAGGAACAACATGGCCAAAGATGAGCTGGAAGGAGAAAATGTGAGACGTGTGATATCTTCTTGTGCTCAAATATTGTTTCTCATCAGGAGAGAAAAGTGGGGATTGGAAATACCCTCTATTTGTCCTTCCATGAATGTTATAAGCATGATCATTTGAGAAATGTCCCTTTCAAAAATTGAGTCTCCAGGTCAAAACTCAAGATGGCTGCCGCTATATATACAGTATATGTAAACCTTGTGAGCTGGATTAGTTGAAAACATAAGCAACGGGCCACCTTCCTTTTTGGTGTGCAGTTGCAAGGCATAAGAAAAGTTAATTTAGAAGATTTGGTTACCACGTCAAAAAATGCAAGATGGCCACTAACAGCTTACTCCAAAGTGGAAAAAAAAAAAACAGTTATGTTGGCTCTAAAATCGTCTCTGGGGCACGCCCTCTCTTCTGGTGCTCGCCCTCTCCCTCTTCTACAGTCATGGCAAACTGGCTCAAAACACCAAAGTCCATGCTCAATAATCCAGGTATAAAATCCAACAATTTTCTGTCAGGTCAGCCTTCTGGATGGAAGGCAAAATGTTTCAGCACAAAAAAAAAAAAAAAAAAAGGAA
>JARVLU010001196.1:26957278-26967433 GCA_031762415.1 Simpsonichthys santanae | reverse complement strand
CTTCACAATTCTCGAGACGTCATCACTGATCAATACTATTGTCCCCCTCTTGTAGTGCTGTTACTGTATCACTCAGACCTCTGTGAATAGTGAACAGCCATCAGGGCACTAACGATCAGTTGTTGTGCTGATGGACCTCCTTCCACATGTGACCAACTAGTTTTGGCTATCACCAACAAACTGGTTAATCCACTGTGAGAAGGTGGTGCTTCGCTGCAGCTCCTCAGACTGAAGAGGTGTTTTGGATAAAACCAAAACATTTCAAAACAGAAGAATCTGTCCAGAGGACCTGACTCAACCTTGTTAGATTTATCTACCTGGATTATTGAGCATTCAAAGTTGTTTTGTACCACGATGTGCTAATTCTTTAATGTGTAGGTGTAGGATTATCCATCAAAATGTCATTGCTGTTCATAACTGTTGTTATTAAGGCAATGACAATAAAGTTTACAATTACAATTACATGCATCAGGACACTTTAAGAAATACAGTTTAATTTTCTGACCAGAATGATGATTTTACAGCTAGTGTTACAGCTAGCTGCTGCTGCCACTGATAGCCCTTATAAAGAACCATACAATTTAATGAAAATAAATAAATTTCAAGGTGACTTAATGGTTTAGAACAGTGTTCACATAAATGAAAATGTGAAATGTTGTAAGGGGAACTTTATAAAATTTCAAGTGACTGGAGTTGTTGAATGTCAACAGAAATCCTGTTTGGTCCTGGTCACGGTTGAACTTGCTGTTACGGTGTCATTCTGACCAGTATGACACTCTATTCCTCCAAACTCAAGCTGCTCAAAGAGTTATCTGCAACAGATAAAATATTATTTGTTCTTAACACTTCTAAAGAATCCAAAATGAAAAATTTAAACTATCACATTAACATAAATCTCAAGTCATTTTCTATTTAAAATGAACCGGTTCTCAAGCTTTGAAGCTGAAACTGTCAGATTGTCAAGTTATGGGTATGACATTTTCCTGGACTATAAAACTGAAACTATCCCACACAAATGATGTTTTATGCCAATGTGGCAAAGGAATATTCTTTAAGTTCTCTTAAAATGAGAAAACTTCTCAAAAGACAGCTGCTCCTCCTCCTTGTGTCTTGTTAACAAAAGCTTCACATATGTAGTCCTACTTTTAGAAGCTCTGTAGACAAAAGGAACTTCATTTCAAACAGAAAATAACAAAGCCATATGAAGAAAGTTTAATCATGTCCCTTAACCAGCAGATTGTGTTTGGCTTCACTGTCTGAAGAAAGGCAGCACAGTAGGCTACTTCAATTATAAAAGTTATTTGTTCACATAAATTGAATCAATTCTACTAAAGTATATTTGATCTTCTTTTTATTCAGTCCTAAATTATGCCATGACCACATAAAAAGGATATGTTTCAACACATGAAACACCTATCTGAAGATTAAAACCAGCGTTGAGACTGAGGTGAGGTGAAGTAAATGTAAGAAGTTCCCTGAAATTACAGCTCTGTATTAAAAATGTCAACCTTTATTTAAACAGATAAATCACATTGAGCCTCGAAGACTCATTTACAAGTGAGATCTGTTGGACAGACAATAAAAGTGGTGAAAAATGACACATAGGGTTTGGATACAAAAAAAAAAAAAAAATTCCTATTGACCTATGCTTGAAGGTCAAAAATGTGGTTATGAAAAAAAATCTTGCACACAAGCACATAATGACGCTGACATTACGCAGAGGAACCGTCCTCTCAAATACAGTCAATCCAAGCAGAAGGCTGCTTGTCCTGAAACAGGTTCTGCTGGAGGTTTCTTCCTGTTTGTAAAGGAGTTTTACGTGTGAATCTTTTTGGACAGTGCCCTGAAATGACTTCTGTTGTGACTTGGCGCTATATAAATAAACTGAATTGAATTGGTTAGTTTTTATAATGCTTTAAAAGGTAACGACATATGGACGCCACCATTTTATTTATGCTGCAATGCATTCTGGGCAGACGACGACTGGTTTCTTCAGTTTGAATGTTAATTTTAGACATTATCTGACGTTTAGCCCCTTTATTTGAACTTTATACAATATACTGTATGTGTGTGTCTGTCTGTGTGTGTGTGTAAGTTTAAAAGTTGCTTTTTTCTTAACTTTATGCTTTTAAATCAATTTTGCCAAAGCGTATAGGATCATATTTCAGTTTTATGGCAGCCATTCTGGAGCTTCACATTTTTCAGTTTGATGGGGGCAGGATCTGGATGTTGGTAGAGCCAGCTGCACACATGAAACTCTGTAGAAGTAGAAGCGTATAAATCTGTAGATTGTCCGTTTCATTTTTATTTTCTTTTATAACGTTATATTACCAGACCAGTACTATGTCTTTATAGACTTCTGTCTCCATTTTTTATTTGTCTTGTGAAACACCCTGAAACTTGGCAGAGAAAAAGTCTCAGCTATCTGCTGTATAATTATAATTTTTTTCTAGTCCTTCCAGCCTTCATAATAAATGCTCTCTCTCGATCCTGCAGTCCTGCTTTAAATTTAAACCTTTACACATGCCCTCAGGTTTTCCTCTTTTCCATTTAAGAATCACACCACAGCTACCTAAATCCATGGAGAGCCCAAGTCTTGATTTTATCTATCTCCACTTCTACCATTAATACATCGCCTGAATGTACCTGTGTGAGGTGCACTTTGGACTCTTATGAGGTTTGCCTTTTGCTGAGAGGTGCTTCAAAGCAAACATCATCTTGCCAGTCTGCTGGGGAGCAAGGACAGCCAGAAGGTCTGTGTCTACTTCCTGGCTTTCTGCTTCACTGAGCAACAGAACGAGACCATCTCCATCTACTACAGTATCTGCATCGCATCGCTCCACTGTGTGAGCACCTGAAGCACGCACAACGTGGGAAAGCATTACATGCATTGAAAGCAGAAATCTTTAATTCAAGATGGATCCTCAGCTCACGTATTTTCATCTGGTCCGTTCTGCAGCGATGCGGCTTAAAAGGGAGAACGGCTGTTCAGACTTTTCATCCAGTGCCCTGATCTGTCGGAGCTACACCGGCTGTAAAGGTCAAGATTGAAAACGATAGATTCACAGTGTTGCATTTTTATTGTACAATAAAAAGAAGAGACTTGGGCTGCGTTCACACAGCAGGTTTCACTACAAGTTAAATGTTTACTGCAGATAGCCTAAAGTTTTAGGCTACGTTCACACGGCAGATCTTACTCAATTGGATTTTTTTTTTTTTTTTTGTTCAAATACAATTTTTTCAAGGTCATTCACAAAAAGATTCTAACGCAACTGCCATCAGACTCCAGTGTGAACCGTCTACGGCCCTGGAGCGATCCACATGGAAGAAGCAACAATTCTGAAGTTGTTGTGCAATCGGAGCTAACTAAATTACTGTGACAGTGGCAATCTTTGCCTCTTTTAGGAGGTGCTCAATCACCCCTAAATTTTAACCCAGCACCCCTGAATTTTATTTTATTTTTTCAGGGCGTTCTGGGTTTGGGTTCTGTTTAGTGCATTTATGATTCAATGCAACAAAATAAACAAATTTAAAAGGTAACAGATCATTGTAATACTTGCTTTGTTTACATAATAATTTTAAAGGCAGGATGTCTGACCCCTGAGCTGCTGAATTACATTAACTGTGCCCCCCTGAGCAGTTTAGTTGAACAGTCCTGCTTTAGAGGGTTGAATACAGTTTATTCCATTTCCAAAACCTAAACTGAGTCTGGAAAAATGTAAAATATGGATAAAGCCCTGTGGCCGACCTCATGAGCAGCTCAGTATAGCAGTGATAAACAGGAAGTACCACATGTTCATCTGTACGAATGTAACTGCAATAAATCTTCCATTTGCTGTCATAATTACATTGTATGATTAATGGTTAAAGGTTGATGCTTAAAGCCAGTTGTGCTTTGTTTTGTGTGTTTTAAATGTAGATATATGTTGTAACTTTTGGTTGTATAAGTTTAGTCTTTCTTATGATCAGTTAGCACTAAACTGATTTTGTGCAAAGCGTCTATTAGGTTGTGTAATGTAAAGCACGGCGCTACATCTGTAGCATCTTAGGTAGTGTGTCTGTATTGCATGCTGCTAGTTTAGCACTACTTCTTTTTGCTCTCTAAAATGAAGATGAATAAAGAAATAAAAAGTAAAATAAAACACTGAAACTGGTCCAGATGATACAATTTAACCTTTTATTGTTGCTCTCTAAAATAGTTATTGAGACAAGTTTTTACACATGTAGGTAAACGTAGATTACAGATACCACTTGTGAAAAGTGACCTGGATTAGTTTTGAAAAACAAAATTGAATTTGTCACGTTCAGACTCTCATAGACAGAATCTCATATTTTAATTTTTTTCATTTACCCTTTATCTATACAGGTAGTCTCAGTGAGTCATGAGAACTCATTTTCAAGAGAAACCTGTTTTTTAGGGTTGTATATGTGCAGAAAAATTGGATTTGGGACTCTTTTGCCTGCAGTGAACGTATATGTGTGTTCATTTTATTTACCTCAGGAGTCATAATGCAGATCCGGGACGCCCAGCTCAACCATGTTTCATTTAAATGTCAGACAGCCTGTAAAGTTCACTGATTGTTGTGTTGTCACCGGAATAACTAAAATAAGTAATGCAAACTGACAATAACAGATTACTTTGCATTCAAAAGGAGCAACATGTTCAGTGCTAAACATTGTATGATATTATGTGACTGATTTCATAAGATACAAATCAGAAGAAGTGAAAATAGTTTTTTACACTGGCTATCATCTAATTCTGTGTGCAAGTGAGCCATATTGTTTTGTTAAGGAGGAAAATTAAACTTTCTGTCTCCGATTTTTAATATCAGGGGGCGTTCCATTTACTTGACCAAATTAACACTAAGACATTCTGTTTTTTGAGTATAAATGGTACACAGCATACATATATATTCAGGAAAACAAATGGTATTCAGGCTATCATGGTATGAGACCAAAAGGTTATGGGAACTTCACCATAGGATCAGTAATATTAGCCTGCTGGGATCCAACATTATAAATGCTGGTTTATTGCATTTGCATAATCAAAAACTTGTCCCTACATAAATAAATAAAAAATAAACCAGTTTGTGAGCATTATAAATGTTGATATTTTACCATTACCTAGTTTAACTGTTTTAGTTTTTATCCATTTTGCTAAGCTAGCTACCTGTTTTTATGTTGTTAGCAAACTCTTTTTGCGCATTTCATTATTGACATTCAATTTCTTTACATTAACTCTCTAAAGCTTACAATTATGAGTTGTGGTTTTGCCCCTGCTGTCTAGCCCCATCTGGTGTCATGTTTATTTCTTGCATCCTCTTTCTCTTTCTTTGGCATCGGTGATTACTCACAGGTGTCTTCACTTTGTCTGGTTAGTGTTTGCTGTATTTAGCCTGTGTGTTTGTCTCTCTCCTTGTCCAGGCGTTGTCTTTTGTCCACTGGTGATGACATGTCTGTTTTGTGAGTACATTCTGATAATTCTGTTTCTTTTGCTGCCCTGTCAGCTCTTTGTTTTGTTAATAAAGTCTTTATTTTATATATATTTATCCTGAGTCCTTGCCTGCCTGCATCATTGGATTCACCAGCACCAGCCTTTTGTGACAACAATAGTTAAAGATGTTTAGTTCAGGATTTTGTAGTAACATTGTGGTTTTGTGATTTTATACACATATACAGCTTTTTCCCAATCAACTTTAAAAAATTTCTCCACTAAGTTAGACCTAAATATTTACCATACACACATAAAACTGTTACAGATGTCATTATTTTGATTCAACTTGAGGTAGGACAGAAAATACTCAACACTCAGATACTTTTGAGGTATTACACAATTCAGAAATGGATTCAAACAGAAAAATCCATTTACAAAAATACGTCACATTTATATAACTAAAGGAATAAAGAAAATGTGATTTGTATTAAAATGTTCTGTGTCCTGTTTTGGTATAAGGTATTTCTTGGCACCTTTAAGACCTTTTTTATTTGATCCACTATTCTCTTTGTAACATAAATCAGCATTACAGTGTTTGTGTAGATGTGATGTTTTACCTCTGATAATGATGTTTCTTGTCTTTTCTTTCAGCCACTGTCTCCAGTGACAAGCGTGAGCATATAGCTTAATAACTCTGCTGCCTTGTGAACAGCTTATTCTAAAGCCTGTTGCTAATTAGATTCTCCAGAAATGAAAGACTTGTCTTATCTGCAACAACTCCTAAAGTCCTCTGTTCTCTGCTGGATTAAATAATCTCTTAATGGTGTCACTCTCATCTGTGAGCAGCTCCGTCTGCAGGTCAGTCTGAAGACGAGGGTGTTTTATGATTTTTGGGGTCAGGAAATTTCCATGGTTGTTTTGGTTGGGCTTGCTGTAGCAACATTTGTTGATGGACACCAAAATGTGGCCAAAATGGCAGCAACTTCCCAGGCTGTATGGCATGATGAGCTTGATATGTTGTGCATAGAGTCTCTTAAAATACGTAAGTAAGAAAAAAAAACTGTATATTATGGGATTTTTGGAATTAGAGGACAAATTTATCATCCAAATACAATAAATATTGCATGTCTGGCAACGCAGATTACGACAGAAATGAACAGAATTGGAAATGAGGGACGGCTCAGTTTGGAGACAAAGTTAGAGGTGAAGGCTGAGATGGTTTGGACACAAGCAGAGGAGAAATAGTGGATATATTAGATCAAAGATGTTGAATATGGAAGAAAAGATAAAGACCACAGAGACGGCTCGGGGAGGATGTGCAGAGCGTTGGTGTGATGGAGCGACAGGGTGAGATGGAAGCAGGATGATCCATGGGCGACTCCGTAAACCGCTCACTAACATTCACTAATCAACATGATGCTTTTACAAGCAGCGCACATTAATATGAGCAGGACCAAGTGAAGGTTTCACGTTTTATGATGCAACATTTACAATCAATTAAAAATCTAGTCATGTTAGTCGTGGATTGATTGTTTTAGGGACCGCACGGTATTACTCACAACGAACAGAAGCAGAAGAGAAAGAGTAGAACAACTTGTCATTTATTTCATGCTTGTTTGAATAATGTATTTAAATTCAATTTTAGTTGTTTAGTGGATGTCTCGTTATTTTATTAGTGCAATTTTTCACATCGCTCGTGCATTGTCCCATCGTCCATCTTATCGAACTTTTGGAACTCTGGAGTGTTTACGGATAACTCACCGGCTTTGTCCACCTCTATGCATAAATGCATTATGATGTCATTGAATGTTGCAGCTTTATGTTGCAAAGTCTTTTTTTTTTTCATCTTTCACACTGTTTCCATCCACGAAATGGTGTGAGACATGATTTGTTTGTGCTTCCTCCGTCCTCGTGTTCTCTTTTTCTCATCCGCCTGCATGTTGAATATAATCAGGTCTCTCTTGTAAATGAGTCTTCAAAGCTCAATGGGAACTAACTAACCTGTATGAATAAAGGTCTACTAATAATCATAATAATAATTGTTACAATGAAAGCTTGCGATACTGTGTTGGTGTCTTCAGTGTTACAAGTGCATCTTTGCAGCACTTCCTGACGTCATGCTGCTTTGGTCATCTTCAGTTCCAGGAAATGAAAAGGATTAATTCATCAAACTGAGCACATGAGCGGCTCACAAACAGTTTTTTTTCTGTGTTTTAACTTGAGCGATAAATGATACAAAACACTGAGGAATAGAATATGAAAACCACAATTCAAATTCATGCATTCATTTGAAGTTTTCTTCAGTTTGAGCTTTGTGCCCTTTGGAGGTGGAGAAGATAAAAGTCTGAGCAGAGGGGCTTTGTGTGGTTGTGGTGTTGTGCTATCCTCCACTAGATGGGGTATAATCACCATATTTATCTAATCTGTCTGGGCTCACCTGCCCACAAAGCCATTAATTGGCTTAGTGTGCTGATAGCTGTGCTCCCAAATGCATGCAGTAATAAAGATGTGACTTGTTGAAGCTTCATACAGAAACGAGTAGTTTTATTGCACCAGCTGACTTTCTGTCAGCTTTCTGATGGGCTGAAGTCCAGAAGCTGCTTGTCATTCATGTGTATCTGCTGAATAAAAAGAAAAATATACACAAGTTAAGAATTTTCTTGTGAGCAAATGAAGTTTTTTTTTTTAAGTCTCCTTCGTTCAATGAGAATAAACTAAACCAATCATCCGCTTTGACAAATGATCTAATTACAAGCTGAATTGTAAACTAGGCCATAATAAACTACACGACGACCCACTTCGAAGCACGAGGGGCTAAATCAGCTGAACTGCAACGCAGAGCTCCATTAAGGCTGCAGTAACTGTACGAGCGGGATAAATCTCCCTTTTATGTGTTCACTCTAATTTAATTAAACCAACAGGGATAAACGTGTGCGCTGTCGCTCACTAATGGCGTGGACATTAACCTTTGGTTCCAGCTGCTTTGCCCTCTAAAATGTTAATAGCCGTGGAGGAGATGGAGAGCGGCTCCTGTAATGCGCCGGCTTCATGATCCTCCTGACAGCACATTTTATTGCATCCCATCTTATTTACAGTCGGGTCATATTGTAATACCTCTTTGTAAACAATATCTCATGTCGCTGCTGTTATAATTGTGTCTTTTCAGCTATTATATGCTAAAGACGTTGCATCCTTGTGCTTGGTTTTGTCCTTAGCTTGGAGACTAATTGTCCTGTCATTTCCATTCTACTTAATATGCACAAGTGTCTGTCTGCAGGCTGTACATTAGCTTTACAGACAGCAGAGTCATGAAAAATTGATGGACCGTCTGTATTTTTGGGGCTTTCATTTGAGCTGGAACATTCTTGGATTCTGACCGTTTCAACAGTTTCGGAGGCTGCTGGGCTGGTATGATGTGTTCAAACACAAATGGAGGTGGGTAAATGTGAATATTTCAAAGGTTCAAAGGACTCGACTGCCGAGCGGGTGAAGTGGCGAAGGAAGGTCCGGCTCTTGCATTAACCTTTTATAATGAAAAGCTGGGCAAATCTCAAGCCATCTTCACATCATGCCAAAGGAAGCAGAACAATAGAATTGTACTGCTTTTTTATTTTTACAATTCGTCTGTTTTTACAGAATAATTCACCTCTTTTTAGGAAATATGATTATTTGGTTTATTGCTCTGGCTTAAGTCGACGCAGATCCGAAGTATCACTGCCTTTTTCTGCAGCTCTAAAGCTAATAATTGTCTGTTTTGAACACAAGACTTAAAAATATTCATCTATTTTTTAAAATGAGGTCATCGAGATCAGAAGGTGGTGGGTGGAGGGGCTTTCTGTAGTCGTTATATGAATTATTGTTAGTGTTCTGCCAAATGAATCTAAAGATGCAGACAAACTCTTGAGGGTTTGCACAAACTCAAGTAAAAGAAAATGTGAAAAGTGAAATATTTTGAGTTGACAGTGACAACTTTTGTAGCAGCACTTCTGCACAGATGTTCAGAAAGGTCTGGAGGTGTGGCCTGAACCAACAGGAAGTCAGCCATTTTAAATCAGGCATGGGGTTTTATTATTTTTATTTTTTCTCTCCTCCTTTAACTCCTGATGTTTTAAAAGTATTCACTTCAAAATTGGACTCACTTACAAAAGGGGGCCACAATTAAAACCTTTTTCAAACTATGGGCCAGTTTCAGAATCTACATTAACTCAAATTAGATACTCATCTTTTCTTGGTCACGTTCCTCATCAAGAGCTTGATTGGTCTCATTTGATGTTCTCTGTTGCACTTTTGACATCATAATCAAATGTTACTGAACAAAATTCAAGTGATAAAAGTATTTTATGTTTCACATATCATCTTGGAGGCCAGATAAGATGTCAACGAGGGCCACAATTGGCCCCCAGGCCTTGAGTTTGAAACGTGCTTTAGGCTAACTGGATTTCGTTGTTCCTTGTTTTTGAACAATAATGGGGGGATTGGGCATATCCTCCATCTGTTGTGATAACTTGAAAAATAAGTGAGTTATCCGACTTCCTGTGGGTGTAAGAAAGGTCACTATCAAAAATTGGGGTGCCACATCAAAATCCAAGATGGGCACAGCCATATAAATGTAAACCGACCGCTTCTATCATTTGAGAAAACAATGCTCATGTTGCTTAAAAGTAGTTTCCTCAAATGACTGGGGTGGCTGAAGATTAATCTATGGTGGCCAAGGCCACCAC
>JARVLU010001196.1:26894293-26915258 GCA_031762415.1 Simpsonichthys santanae | reverse complement strand
TGTGACTGCTGGTGGAATCAAACCCCCAACTCTTGCATTGGAGGATGACTGCTCTAACCACTCAGCCACAGCCGCCCCAACTGATAAGGGCTACACTGATTTATGGAGCGCCTCCATGAAAATGGGGGTGGGTCAAGTTGTTACTTATCTTATTTGTGGATTTTTACAAAAGAATTATTGGTTAGATAAATGTAAGTTGTTTACCAGTGGTCACTTCTGAAATAGCGTTGGTCAAGGATGACGTCACAAAAATTATGGGGAATCCCCAAAGTCCCGGATGTCGGGCAAACAAGGCAGCAGACCTCCTGCATAATGGCCACTGCCAATGTTTGTGACCATGTAAACTGAAACAAAAATGATGTCCGTGGGGGCAAAATCAACTTTTGGAATACTGTACTGTATATTAAAAATGATACAATAATACAAAGCTCAAGCACAGGCTACAATGCAAGGGACTTGTCAAGGTTCTTTATTGTCATTCGCATCACATGTGGTACATGAGGTAGAACAAAACTGTGTACTAAAGGTCCCAGTTACACCTAAAAATAGCACAAATGTAAAGTAAAAAAAAGGAACAGCATACAATGATCTAAGATATATGCTCAATAATGTAATATAAATGGTGTATAAAATACACGGTGTACAATACAGTGTGGTCTCCGGCTACAGGACCGAATTGGTAAAAAGGTAGCTATGTGTGGCGTTCCCGGTATTTCCGTGTTCTTTTGTCTCTGTGAGAAAGAGCACGGGTGACGGAAGGCATACCACTGATTCGCCATGTACTGCACATGTTTTCGGCAGCAGGCCCGAGGAAAGATTTTGGTCGCTTCTTTTATTTTACTTTTAGTCAGTGTTAGCTGTTGGCAATCAGTTCTTTACAAGTGAAAATGTACTTTAAAAATTGACAAGTCCTGAGTTCTCTTATTACCACAATACATTTTGGGCTTGGAAACAGAAAGGTAATGACAACTGCACGCTCCCGCAAACCATGTGACATCTGTGGCATTGTGCTGTGTGTTAAAACTGCACATTTTAGAGTGGCCTTTTATTGTGGTCGGCCTAAGGCTCACCTGTGCATTAATCATTCTCTCTAATCAGCATCTTGTTATGCCATACCTGTGCAGTGGATGGATTATTTCAGCAAAGGAAAAGTGCTCACAACTAACAGTTTTTACCAAATCATTATAATTTTGTATTTAAGACTTTCACCCTGGTCATATGACAAATATGTCACTTTATATACATGGCTGTATAATTACAGCAGTTTGGCAACAAAATAGTTTAAAACAATCAACAGAAAAATCAAAAGAGAGTCTAACAAAGTTTGTGAAACCAAATGTAAAATGTGTGGAAACTTGATTTAAGTAAGTGTTGACTTGGCTTGGGTTTAGTTTGTATTACAGTTCTTCAGATAACGTGGTTCTTTGTGAACATAAAATAAACCAGAGCGCCGCAGGATGTTAAAAGTAAAGTTTGACATTCTGAGTCTTGCTTCTTTGCTTTTATTTTATTTTTTAGCCCAAAGCTGAAGAGTTGAATCATTCTTATTTACTTTCTAAAGATGAAGCCTCATCAAAATGAGCAAATGGCAAAAAATATATGCACAAAAATATGTAAATACCTGTTTTAAACTGATAAAAATGTTATACTTTATTTAGGATTTTGGGTGGGGAAGAAATTAAAACTCTCTCTGCAGAATAAGTATGTAATTATGTGTAACATATTGCACTAATTCAACCAGACTTTTTAGCAATTGGGTGACTTCATTTTAAAGACTGGTACTCCGGTAAAAAAAAATAACACTGTAAATGTACAGAAAGCAGAGAGGCACACACAGGATTTTTTTCAGGTCATTGCAATGTCCGTGCATTATTCCAGATTAATGATTTGTTGTCCTCAATGCGGTTGCCAAGGCTGCCAGAAGATGAATAAAATGTGATTTATTTCTGCAGGAAACGGACAACAGGACACACAAAGATTTAAAGAGGCTGTCTAATTAGAGGTGGAGATAGGCAATCCTTCTCATTATCAGTCCATACAGACACCCAACAAGAAAACAGGGTTGACAAGGTTGAGTAATTGCATTACCCCAGTATCTCCACCATGCACCGCAGCAGAGCGCAGTAGGAGTGCCAATTCCTCACAAGAGCAGGAAACCAGGTAAAATGCTTCAATATGTTGTGCAAAAAAAAAAAAAAGGACACTGGTACAGTTTATCAATAATATTGGCCAATTATTGTAACCTGTAGTTGCTGATGTCAGATTCCCTAACTGGTAATTTTTTTTTAAATAGTTTTCAGACAAACTTGGATTACCAGTACATGCAAACTCCACACAGAAAGGCTGCAGCTGGATTGAGAACATGCAACCTTCTTGCTGTGAAACACTTCTAACCACTGTACCACCACACCTCAAGCAGAGGAGTTCAGGGCTTTGTCTTGTCTGTTGTAAAAATGTATCTGGGGCAATTGATTGGGAGCCTTCTGGCGCCGTCAGAGGTGTTTTCGGTTTGTCCTTCTGGTCCAAAAACCTGGGTAAGATTTGAAACTTGCTAAGGGAAACAGATGTCCTCTCTTATCTGGGCACACCTCAAGATCTTTACAGGAGGAGATGGACGTGTTGCTGAGGAGAAGGCCTCTGGGTTTCTCTTGTGGTTCTGTGACACTGCCGCCCAGTCTAAGCAATTGAAAATGGTTTGATGGGTGGCTAGATGGAGGTTGGATGGCTGTCAATGGGTTTTTCTCTTCATACATTTTTCTTGGGGGCATTGAGGTATTCTGATATTTATCCATAAACTGATACAGAAAAGTTAAATGACACCTATATTACATTTACTGTAAAAAGCAAGTTTGAAACTCTCCAGGCCACTGTGTCCTGCATGTTTTAGATGTTTTTCTGTTTCAACACACCTCGATTGTATTCATGCATAATTAACAGACTTCTGCAGAGCTGGAGCTGTTGAGGTTATTTATTCCTTTGAATCGGCTGTGTTGGAGCAGGGAAACATCTGAAACCTGCAGGACAGTGCGCCCTCAGGTCCAGGACTGGGGAAACATTGATTTACATTATTTACTTTTTGAATCAACGTCTGTAGGTTTTTGTACCCTGAATGCACAAGATGTTTTGCATCAGCTGTAAGTTTGGCTATTTTGTATTTGCTCTTTTTTAAAGCTAAATAAACTTTTTGGCCATACTGTAGTTTAGTAAGTGAAGAAAATGCTGAAACTTGAGGGCACATTTATTACAATAAACAGGCAAACTGTAGAAGAGGTATTGCTTCTGTGGAGAAAATATAGAGGTCAAGGCCGTCAGCTCACTGCTGATATGATTGTCTGACACGAGAAGCCTGTTTATGCATATCATTCATCATTTTTGATAGTGCTGACACCAGTCTGTCTGTCTGAGTACCAAATGTCTATTTTAGTCACGTCTTGAATATTCTCCCTTCACTGTTAGAGCTTTTTCTGAAGGGTTTGGATCTAAATTCATGCCAAAATGCAGATGTTTTCTTCTTTCGCTTTTGTTTTCCCTTGGGACTGTGGAAAATTAGTCACAACCATCGCAACACTGACAAATGACATAAATCAAACAATAAATCATACAACGTGCAATGGGAACTCCAGGGGGTCTTTAATACAAAGCAGGTTTTCCGGTTTATCTAACCTTAACAAAAAGGATGGTGCCAAGTAGTTTTATGAAGCTGCTCATCAACACAGTTACTGTAAGTCAAACCAAGTTTTCTGAGTCTGCATATATACACGATGGTGCACAGTGCCTGCTGGTGTTAGAGGACCAATCCCAATCATGAAACTGGGGGGGAGGCCTACATTTATTAAGTTCACCAGTGTCCCATCAATAAAACAGAAGCAATGGCTAATATAAGAGATGACTCCAAAAATGGCAGACTGAGAAAAATTATATCAGGAGTACAAAAATAAGTCTTTATTTACAGGTGGTAGTTCTCTGGACTGTAGGGGGGGGGGGGGACGACAAGGTAAGTATCTGGGAAATCTTCAGATAATTGACCATTCAATTTGTGGAGAGCATTTGCTCTTTCTGAGATGTTTTATTTGTAGTAGGAGTCAGAAAGCTGAGAGATCTGATGTTTCCAGATGATCTTTGCTGCAGGAGAGGCGAGTACCGACGGAAAGAGAAGCAGGATATCTGAGGAGGACACTTTTTGTGCAGGCTGTAGAATTTTGGACGTAGTCCCTCATTTATTGTAGGCGTTACATTCTGGACACCCCCGCAATAAGTGAAAAACCACGAAGTAGGAATGGTATATTTATTTTAGGATTTATATATGTCTTAAGGTTTTATAAACCTTTCCCACACTCTTGCAATGTTTGAAACTCTTAAGCCTACATCATTTTAACAACATACATACAGTAAATGTATAAATGTATAAATGGTCTCTCTTGTAAATGAGTCCTTGAGGCTCAATGAGACCAACCTGTATAAATAAAGGTTGAATTTGATGTAGTGTACAGAAGCTACTGCAAAATTTTATGCGAGTACTCGCCAGCCTGGTCCGGTTCTGATCAGCTCTCTGCAGCCCTTGAGCACCAGAGGGCCCGACCTTCAGATTTCCAGTACAAAAACACACAATGGTCCCGATCGAGTCCAAATAATCCAGAGTGATCCGGATGAAGTTGGGTGAGCTCTGGAGAAGACACCAGACCTCCAAGCAATGCCTCCCCACTTGAGAGGCCTCATGGGCCGGCAAGCAGCACTCAGCTTGTCTAATGAGGCTGGAAGTAGTTCTGGTCCAATTCCCAGTTGGTTCTGTACCTCTGTATCCACTGAGCGCTGAAGTCAATATGAATAAGGACGGAACTTTTTCATCAGGTTTGAACTGGATCAAAACTTTCCCTCCATTTTGGCAGAAAGCAGTGGCTGGAAGCACTGTTGGCTTCTGGGTAGTGTAGTCCTTTTTTGGCATGGCGATACAGGGCTTATTGAAAGAAAACTACAAAATGGCTGCGCCTGTCCGTTTTTTTTTTTTTAATTTCTGTTAACTTTCTATCTCGTACATCCCAATCACATGAGTAATATTAAAGTTGACAATCGTTGAAAAACTGCGAAAAAGCGAGTCCATGAAAGTCGAACCGTGAAGTAGTGAGGGACTAATGTATACGTGGGATACAATCAGGACGAGGCGGAGTCACAAGGAGTGAGGAGGCCTTAGAAGACTTGATGAGTTCAGGACTTGGAAGTTGCTGCAGGAGATCAAAAACAAAGTTTTTAGAATCAAAGTTTCTAGAGACAGAGTAGTGTCTGCCCATTACCTTTACCATTGGTATAATAACGTTCCAGAGGCTTTATACCCAGGCAGAGTAGTCCTCCAAACCAGGAGCGGGTGTGGAGTGGTGGCTGATTGGGATCAGCTGCAGCTGTGAAGAGAACAAGTGCGGCTGGCAAACCTAGAACTTCCACGTTTATCAACTTTGATTATGTATTTCTTATTGAGACATGGTACAAATTGCATCCTCTTTTTTAAATGAATCCAAATTCTTTAAATGTGCCTATTCTTGCAAAACAATTCCCAGGAAAACAAGTGTGTTAGTTGACCACCAAGTTTAACTGTTTTTTTGTTCAATGTGGACATAGACCTGAAGACATGATAAAAGGCAGTGAGGCATCTCATAACCAACAAGGTGATCAGTGTACAATTCACTGCAGCATTCAGCTTTAAATGTGGCGCGCTTATTACCTGCGAGTCATGCTGAAAATCCCAAACTGAGCCCAAAGTAACCTCAGTAAGAGGCTAATCCTGCTTTATAATCCAGGCTCCAGGTCTGTCTCTTTTTAACAACCTCCATATCGTTTGAAGTTCTGTGTACTGTATTTGGAAGTTCTATTTTCTGTCTGATTGATTTTAATGGACCACCATTACTTGCATTCAAAGAAAAGTAGATGGTATCTCAGAGACAACACCCTAAAGGAGAGCATGTAGCATTTTATGGCCTTCAGTGATATCAAACATTAAGCAAAACAAAACAGTCATATAAGTCAAACTTTATTCAGCTCATTCACAATAACCACATAAAATCGGTTTGAGGTCAGTAAGCACAACCAGAATTAATACATATGGTGCACCTGATTATAAGGCTCACTGTCGATTTAGTGAAAATTAAAGGATTTTAGGTGCACCGTGTAGTCCGAAGAATATGGTATATGTATTTTTAAATGTTTTAAGAAGATAAGAAAAACTAAGACCCTGTTTACGCGTGAACAATCTCCTGGAAACATTAGAAACTGTCTAATACTGATCACGAAAATGCCACGTTTATATGCTAATGCTTTGCTCGTTGAAAACGCAATACTTTCCATCCCAGGTCACTAGGTGGCGCTGTGATTTTTGTATTTCAACTTGGGTTTCGAGCATGAAAACAGTTAAGCCCCCAGTATACTCCCGCGTACATCCATAGGTGGAGGTACGCGCATACGTATGTGGAGATACGAGCGTACCCCCGCAGGGCATGTCCGCGCAAAGCTCAATTTTTACGACCGCGTACGCGGAGTCGCACAATAAACTGCCCGGCGACGGATTGTTTTGTATGTGACACCAATGAATTACTGTACGTATATTCCCCTTCTTCATCCATGATCTGGCCTTTTCTTTTCTTTTTTTTTTTTTTTGTTTTGTTTTGTTTTTGCCAAAAGGCAAGTTATCTCTTCCTCTTTCGTTGATGCCATGACTAAAATTGTGAGAAATGAAGGAATCTGTCACGAGTGAATCAAACTCGGGTCCAGCGTGGCTGCAGTTGGGTCTGGAGATTTCCTGATGGGCTGGGCTGATGTGTGGGCTGCAGGACCAGCGTTTTCTGTTTTTTTTTTTATTCTTCTTTTTTTTTTTAACAAGATATTTTTATTAACAACATATAAACACAGAACACCACTGCTGCTGAGGCTGCCAGCGCTCGTTTTTTTTTTTCAACTTGTCAATCAATTCAGTAGGCGTGTCAGCAAATGACCAATCAGCGACCTCAATTTGTCCCGAAGGTAAACGCTCCTTGTCTGTAGCCGCTCAGGGTGGACGCTCGAGCATGAAGTCTCAACCCTCTGTGTACAGTACGCGCATACGTACGCGGGAGTATACTGGGGGCTTTACTCTACAATGGTGAATACACAAACACTCGTTTGAACCCAGGATGGTGTTGTGTTGCTCCTACATGGTGAAAACAAAGAGAAGCACAGAATTCTGCTATCTGCCATTGATGCTGTTGATTATTTACTTTTGACTGCAGCAATTGCAACTTGCACAAAATCACTCAAAAGTGATTTTGTGCAAGTTGCAGTTGCCCTTGATCCAATGTTGGGTGTTTCCAAAACCTCCACTCTGAGACCTGGACTCAAAAAGCTTTGGTGTCAGAGAAAACAGCCGCAGTTTTTATGTGCAAAAATGGCTAAAATGCAACAGCAATGCTAGAGTTTAATTTAAAAGCAGCGTTGTGTAAACACAGGGTCTAAAAGACGCACAAAGGAAGCTAAAACAGAAGAACTGAAGCTAAAATGAAAAAGCTTCAATGAGCACAACAGGAGCTAAAACTAGCAAAGTCATAAGCTTTTTTTTTAAATACAGCCCATGAAACACCAATCTTGAGTTGAAACAGTATCACATTCCTGTTTGGAAAACCAACAAACCAAATAAATCCCCAACTAATTCTGTTTCGCTCCACCTTTCCATTAATGTCAGCTCTTGTTTCGCCAACAGCACGTCAAACTTGACACGTTGGCGTCCTTGAATGCACAAGTGGGCACGATGTTAAAGCGGTCTTTACAGGCATATGATGCAAATGTACTGTATCACTGACAGAATCATAGGCAGCGTCTTGTTTACAGTGATGGATTACTCGTCTCGAGCAAGTTCCAAATCTCTTTAAGCCCATTTTCATGGCGCACAGAAATAAATGGAAAATAATGGCTGCCAGGACGATGGGAAATCAATCGGCGATCTGGTGGTTGGCTCTGGAGAATAGGAGATGATGCAAAGTGTGCTTGATTTGCAGCTAATGGGTTGGAAGACACAGAACTACCATTATGATTCTTCAAAGGTCTGCTCGATAACACAAGCCGAAGGAAATTATCGCTAAATATTTTGCAGTGTGCATGCTCAGAGGCGTGGCAGATCCAAAGGAGGCGTGAGCAGCGGCACATCCATTATTAGAGCAGCCCGTCCCCGCAAGAAGCAGCTAATCTTATTTTGCTTTGCAGATGCATTTGCTTGTGCTTAATTGCAGCAGCAGGCAGCCTCGGAGTGGATCAACATGCACATTTGGTTGATTGTCAGAGCTGCTCTGACCCGGCATGAATATCAAGGTTAATCTGACTCAATTACTGACTAACACAATAAGGTACAAAAGATCTGGTCTTTACAGAAACAACAGCTTGTAAGTTACCAGATTTAAGAGCAGTAATAAGCACAAAAAGGGGGTTTGCAGAGGTTTTGACGGACGGCTCCAAATATTACCCTTCACAGCAAGAACCTAAAATAGGACGGTCTTTTTTTAGAGGTGCGTTTTTTCTAAAGTGACTCTGACATTTGCATGGTTGACTCAGACGCTGCAAAAACTTTTTTTTTTTTTTTTTTTTTTTTTGCAGTGCGTGATACCTCTGAATCAGCCTGACAGCAGCCCGACAAGCGAATATTGGTCCGCAGAGACGCTTCCAGCTCTTTCGGTAATATGAAGCTGGTTTCTAAATGGCAAAGGGAAATCAGTTCTGGAAATGTTTGTTTAGATTGAGTGCTGCATTGCTCAATCTTTTAATATCAGTGTTGGAACAGAATACTGTATTTAGCATAAAAGCTTTCTGTCATGAGGAAAGAATAATTTGTATCAACGGCTCCCATTGGCTCAGTCCAGCTAAATATATCTTCCAACTAAAATATTTTGTTGTTTTGTTTTCTGGATCTCTATAGTTAAGGTTTAGTCGTCTCCAGTCCTGCTTTTCAGGACAAATAACACTAATTATTACCTAACGACACCTTGTAAGAAAATTTGTGGTTATTTACAGTATTGTTACTGAAAGCCTTTCAGAAGATGGGTTTTCAGTCTGAATCAGTACCAAGCAAAATATATTTCAGTCTGAATGTGATTTCTAAAAACAAGGATAGAGCCACAAAGGCACACAGTTGAAGTGGTTCATGTATAAGATGAGGATCTGGTTACAGTTTCCTAGTAAGGATTTCCTATCTAGTAAGAATGCCCCTGGATGCCTCCCTAGGAACGTTTTCCAGGGACTGGAAACCCAGAGAAAGACCCAGGACACGCTTGAGAGACTGTGTCTCAGTTGACCTGGGAGCACCTTGGATTCCTTTAAAAGCTGGAAGAGGTGACAGAAGATGATGGATGGATGGATGGATGGATTCAAACATCTTATCGGCAACATGTCATTTTTTCTACACAGTTGAGAAAAGAATTCCAAATCAGTTCAAACCAGGACTTCATTTGTAAACCGATCAATGCCAGAATGCAAATAGCAGGCGGGCCGGCTGAGGTGTGGTGCAGTTCTAGGAATCTGAGGCTCCTCCCCAAGAATATTTTGAATAAAGTAGATGGGATTTCCTGCATTTTGATGTAATTGTACAGGTTGTTAAGCATCTATGTTTACCTACATTTGTAAACACTCCACTTCTGTCAAGCATCCTACCCCTGCCTTACTTCACGGCTCCGAGCCTGACTCTTCTCTGCTTCTTCTCGTTGTTGTCCGACTACACATGTGAAACCTCTAGGCGCCCCCTCTGTCTGTTCATGGCAGCTGCCTGTGGGCTCCTGCACACGTACGTTAGCTCGGCACTCAACCCCACCACTTTTTTGGGGGCTGAGGTTTTTTTTTTTTGAGGATAGAGGCAGAAATGCTACTTGAAGAGCTCATAAGTGGTTGTTGTGTTTAAAATTAGTGTTTATGTAATTATTTTCGGTTTACATAGCCAATACAAGTTTTATTCATTCAAGGCAGTTATATTCGTTCATAACTTTATTATTAGTAAACCTGAGAGTTACCGGATCCAAGCAAAGTTACTGGAACACATCCTGTCAAAATAAGAGGGGCAGATCCTGTTCCGGCAGGATCCGGCTCAAATTAAGCCCTGAGTCAAACTAATCCTTTCACTCATTTATACCTCATCATATTTTGTGAGTAAGGAGTCAGAATCCCCCTGTAGCATCATTTTTAGTCATTTGTTAAAGATCTTTTGGTTTACCGGTAGTTACATAAGCGCAGACTCAGCATTCCTGAGGTTTGTTATCTGCACTGACTGAAAACAACTGTGGACACACCTGGACCAGCATTTTGTTCAGACAAATGCACCTAAACATTTAACCATTGTATTTTAAAATATGATATTGTGGTAAATGTCACAAGTTTGTGTTCATCTGTGGTTACAATTCAATTTATACAACCTGGTGATAACCAGAACATTTTGTCTTGATGCATATACCCTTAGGAATTAAAATAAAAGAGTATAATTAGTTTCTATTATGACTGTGTCTGCTGATGTTGTTGTGAAAATCTCAACCTTTATTACCCAACAATGTTTGATACAAGGGACAGTAAGTTTAACATCCATTCTGACAGGAAAGGATAATTAGGATGGTGTTACATAAAGAATTATTCACGTCAAAAGTGCACATTTTAAATTTGATAAGAAAAAATAATTTGTCTTTTATGGATCAGATGACATTAAATGAACCACCATTTTCTTGGCTACTTTTTAACAGATTTGACCTGTCTTCTTGACCTTTAAAATTAACAGAATACATGTTCCCATCTAACATCTGGTTGAACTAAATGTTTTTCTGTTCATAATCAATTTTTTAAAGTTAAATAATCTGTATAATCTCCCAAACAAAACCATATTAGTGAGTTTTGACTAGCTTTATCCACACCAAAACAGTTTTCCAAAACATTCATATGGTTGATGGGTTTTAAAAATTCCTCATAAACTTGACATCGTTTTCAAAAATGTTCTTATCCACACAGAAACATCAAAAATGACCCAAAACACTGTAATAACTCTGCCAGGCCTGTATGTGGTGCTGTAACACAACCAAAAACAGAAAACAAGGCGTGGAGCATAATTTTATTAAACCTTAATTTTACCAGGAAGAAATCAATTGAGATTATCTCTTTTACAAGGATGTCCTATTACTGGGTACAAAGTTTAAATACAGTACAAGAAGAAGAAGGCGCCATTGGGTCATAAGTTTAGGTAGTTTGACACGGGGCTGTGACTCAAAAACTAGTTGGCGTCTCAAACTTGACAAAATATGAGAAAAAGGCAAATTTTCCATTGTAGTCTCTGAGCTCTTAAATATTTGAGTCCAAACGTCCAGTGAGCCATGCACCATGTTTTCATGGCCAATTTTTGAAAATCATGTCCTATAGTGTGCACGGCTTGTAAAACTGTATGGGCTGTGGTTCCCAACCCTGGTCCTTGAGGAACACTACCCTGCATGGTTTAGTTGTTTCTCTGCTCTAACACCTGATTCACTGCTTTAATTACTCAAGCTCCATAGAAGCCTGTTAATCATCCATTCACTCAGATCAGGTGTGTTGGAGCAGGGAAACAACTAAAACATGCAGACCAGGCTTGGGAACCACTGAATAACTCTTTTGTCCTTTTTTGGCACACAACTTGTTTACAATCTTTGTGCTGTTTTCAACAATTCATGTATCAAAAGGTTCAGCTCATTCAGGACAGTCCTGCTATGACTTTTGGTATTTATACAATATTTACTTTTTGAAATATTTAGCGATTTCTGCCATGTTTTCTCATTGAAAATGAATGGAGATCTGTTCACATCCTTCAAACCCTTTCAGCTGTTTAAAACATTTACAGTTCATTTCAGCTTCTGTTCTGGTTCAGCTTTTTCAGTTTCTTTCAACTTTTTATTTTCCCTTTCAGCTTCTTTTTGTTTGTTTGTTTGTTTTTCAGCTTTTAGCTTTTTTCTGTTATTTTAAAATAATTTCTGCCTTTTGTGATTCTTTTGAAAACGTTCAAAGTACTGTATTGCTTTTTAGTCTCTTATGTATGGCATGTGGTTGTATCATGTAATAGGTAAACATGGCTATAATGATAAATTAAAAAATAAATACAAAAACAACTGGACTTTATTTATTATACTTTATTATTTTATTTTATTTTATTTTTTTTTTATTTATTTTTTTTTTCTTGAGCTTTTTTGAACTTACCATGTCCTGGGCTGGATGACTGAGAATCTTCACCAGATATTAATGACACAGTTGGCTTGCCATAATCCCCCACCTTCGTTCTGCTCACTGCTTGGAACCGTCAAACCAGCTCACCGCTCTGGTGAACTGCAGCTAATTTGACCATTAAAGCACATTTATTACGTAACGTTAGACTGAGACACACCTTTACTATAATTTCAAAGCAAACAAATAATTGTTTTTAAGTGTTAATCTTGTTAAATTCTTGTTAAAGTCCTCACTGCATGCTCTCGCGGCCGCCATTTGGCAGTCCAACGATTTTTGGTACAACACCGGTCCACATTTCCGGGTTGTCATCTGTGACACGTAACAAACTCGACACGTCAGCAGTAACGCATAATAGATGCAATGTATACGGCAAAGCGGCATATTTATGGATTTTTCCACTTTATTCGACAAATATGGACTGATGCGACTTCAAGGGCAGAGCGACGTGTACGGAGAAAAATACGGTAATAACATTTTTATGCTTAGCAGCTGTAATAATTAATTGAATATAGTGAATATAAGGTAAAACATTCTAAAAGTTTATGTTTCTTTACATATTTTGTAGCATTGTTCGTGAGTGGGTGTGCGAGGGGGGGGGCCTCGGCCAGAAGCTAATGCTTTTTGGGGGGGCCATGGCATGGAAAAAAATGGGAACCCCTGAAAATTAATGGTACAAAATGCAACTTTCTTTGAGTGTTAGATAAATACATTTAAATCTGAATTATAAACTCACCGTTAAACTAGTTTCATCGCCACTAATTTCTTTTGAACAACTTTCGTGTTTCGAAAGATCCGGGTCTGTCGCCACCTGTGATACTTTTGATGAAGTTATTTAAACCCCGTCCGCCCCAGTGAGAGGAAGTCAAAAAAATTCACTCTGGACTCAAAGGGGGGGAATTTGGGTTGAATGGAACAGCGAGCTAATCTCCATATGAACTGCGCACAACAAAGGGGAAAATTAGCTGGAAAGAGCGATTGTGTGGAATGAAGTGTGGAGAAAGGCAGCACGAGAGTAACGGTGTCAGAGCCATGTCAGCTTTATTAATGAACTCTGCTGCGAATGTCCCGACAGTTCACACCTGGAAACTGCCTTCACCCCTAAAAATAGCTGAATTATTTCTGTGTGGATTTGCTTAAAAATAATCCAACGAGGACTTGAATCAAGCGAAAGAAGTTTGATCAAAAACCTGTTCGTGTCAGAAACTTTGTGAAATCTTGCGGATGCTGCGGCAGGACTGATCATAAAAGTAAATCAACGAGCGTTGGTTGAAGGAATGCCTTTCTCTCTGTGCCTTGGGTTGGTTTAGACACAAATCTCATGCAATCTGTTGTGGTGACTTTGATCTACTACCATGCCAACATGAAGCTCAACATCTGCAAAACTGACAGTGTTAAAGCCATATTTACGAGTGCTTAGACTGATTAGCTATAGCAGCCATCTTGACTCAGGCCAACACCAAAAGTTAACCTGATGTAGAGAAACACAAACACAGTTTTGACCAAAATCCCTCTCAAACTATACCAACATTAGAGCAAAACAAAGTAAAATGTAATAAAAATATTAAAATATCTGAGTTGGACCAAATAACATGATGACACAAAACTCAGGTAATATAAACATTTACTTCATTATAAACAAAGACAAAAGGCTGACGTGGAAAAACTTTACAGGAATGAGGCACAAGAAGGTGAGAATGTGGCTTACAGCACAACAACTCTCAAAAGATGATGGACTCAAAGGACGGTGCTGATGAGAAGAGGCTGCAGCGGTGACAGAAGGAACAGAGAACAGGTGTAAATGGGCGTGGCCACCTGACTGGAAAAGTACTGTGGAAACGGTCTGGAAGCAACAAGAAATAAACATAAAAAAAAAACAACAACACCTCAACAGAAAACTAAAAGACCACGGCGCATGATTGAAGTTTTAACGAAAGGGTGGGGGCAAACTCTAATCAATGAAATGTAAATGGCTAACGGAAACAAATTCAGCCAATAAATATTGACATACAGAAATTGACACTTTCAGCCACTTTTAGACAGCTGAAGCTGAGTCAAAAAAGAAAAACAGGCTCATTAAGCCGCCATCATTCACCTTTGCCTGTCTCGTTAAAGAGCTGTCGCAGATCAGCTGACCACAGCATCATTGATTAGACAGATGTGTCCTACCCATAAAGAGATGAAGCCATCTGTTCTCAGATAAGAGCAGAGGATTCTTCAAGCATTGGATCCTCACTTTCTGCAGACTTCTATAAAATAAAACTGAGACGCTCAGTGGTGTGGTAGTATAAAATACTGACAGCCAGTGTTTTTATCTATTAATTTGCTCTGTATATCAAAAAAGGTGGGGGATCAGTTCATGTGTTGTTAGCAAAACATCTCATATACCACTGGACAAGTTTTAATGGAACTTTAAGAAAGTAATCATTGGAAGTACACAGCTGATTAAGTTTTGTAGAAAACCCAATTCAAGATGGCCACCACAGCAATCAAAATTAGAAAATAAGATGTCTATGACTTTGTTATATTTAAAAGATTTTAGGTCATTTTTGGTGTGTTAGTAGCTGAAAGTTGTCTCAGTGCTAATCAATCAGGCAACATTTGTGCCTAAAACTCTTGACAGGTTGGGCAGTGGGCGATATGCATTCCTTCAAGGAAAATTATTTTAACAAGAGAAGTTTTATTTTCTGTGAAAATTCAGTCAGTGCTGAGACCTGAACGACTTTGCTGCAATTTGCTAAAGAAGGTAAAGCTTAAAGAAGCAAAACAACAAACTAGCTAATGCAAAATGCAGGCTATGGAGCTAAATGTAACAAAAGTCTAGCTAAAAGTTGCTAAACAGTAGCTAAAAGTAAGAACAGGTTAGCTAAATGTAGCAAAAAGCTAGATGAATGTGGGAAAACGCTAGCTAGCTAAAATTTAAAAGTAAAATGCTAGCTGAAAGCTAAAAGTACTAAAATAATAAAAGCTAAATGTACCAAAGGTTAGTTAAATGTAACAAAACAGTAGCTAAAAGTAACAAAACAGTAAAAGCAACAAAACAGTAGCTAAAAGTAACAAAACAGTATAGCTACAAGTAACAAAAGACAAGCTACAAGCATCATAATAGTAGCTAAATTGGTAAAGGGCCAGCTGAAACTAGCAGAATACCACTAAAAGCCAAACGTATCAAAACGCTACCTAAAAGCTAAATGTAGCAAAAGACTAGTTAACAGTACCAAAAATACTAGCTAGAAATTAAAAGCACCTAAATTTTAAATGAAAGCAAAATCTAGCAAAAGGCTTGCTAAAAGTAGCTAAAAGCTAATAGTAATGAATTACTAGTTAAAAGTAACAAAATAGCAGCTACAATCTAAAAGTAGCAAAAAGCTAGCTGAAACAAGGAGAATACCAGCTAAAAGCTAGAAGTCAAAACGCTAACTAAAAGTTAGAAAATGCTAGCTAAAAAACAAATGGCAACCTAAAAACAGCAGCATTGTACAAAGTAGCTAAAAAGTAAACGTAGCAGAAGAAAATAAAAATAGAGCAAGATCAATAGTGCATGTACAAAGTATATTATACTGTATATACGTATACAGTATAAAATATATACTGTATATATATTTTTTTCTTCACTTACCCTTTATTTATCCAAGTAGTCTCATTGAGCCATGAGAACGCATTTTCAAGAGAGACCTGTTTAGGGAGCAGATGGTGGGGGTTAAGGGCCTTTGCTCAGGGGCCCAGGGTGGGGCGGATGAGGGTGGTTCACCTTTATCCACCCACATTTTTTGATGTTGTTGGTACCGCGGCTTGAACCGGCGATCTTCCGATCACAGGCCCACCGTCTCTAACCACTGCGCCACCACTCCCCCCCAAGCAATTATGGCAAAACCATACCATTAGGAATGCTTCAGAAATATACTTCATGTCTGGAGATAATTGTCTCAAGAAGTCAGTCTTTTTTCCTCCAAATCTTCATGATGTGAAAAACTGGATCCACTTGTCTGATCAGTTACTGATGGTCTTTCTAAAAATACTTGTCTTTGAAATCTGAAGAATCTCTCTGGTTTCACCCTCTTCTCTAAAAACGGTCACTTTCAGCTTCACAGAGACCAGAAAGCAACCATCAAATGCTTCTAAATATTACGTCACAAACAGATAAGTGGCATTGCGGTGGTTTTGTCTATCATATACAAAGTATTTCCTGTCTAGTTCTGCTGTTCAGAGCATCACAGACATCCATTCAGCTGCTACTTACCTTAATTGACCCCTCAGCTCTGCCTTAAAATCAGTCCTGCCTGGAACAGATGGTGTGAAAACTGCAACAAATGCACCCTCAGCTGTTGCCGAACATCTTCTGCAGCCACACTATTGTGATATCAGACACTCGAGTCTTAAATTCTGTCATCTCACATTTATATTTTGCAGATAATCTGTTGAAAACTTCATGTCACCAAACTCACATTAGTATTAGTCAGCAACAGCAAAACAGGGGGGGGAAAAGATTTTAAGATATGTAGTGACTGTTGTTGGCCTCAGGCTGGTTTCAGAGCACTTAACATACTTTAAAATCATCCTGGAAAACAAAAACAAAGAAAGTGTCCTGCTCTGCTTGGCCAGCCCTGCCCCTCCACAGCTAAAGCTATACAGTCATGGACACGGCATGAGTCGAAGGCAGAGCTGGACAGAAACAGAGATGATTGTTATGGAAACATCTATTTGTTAAGAGATGTGACGCCAATGAGCGTGGAGCTAATTGCACTGAGTTGTTGCAGGTCAGTGCTGGAGCTCGTAAACAGCGTGGCCATCTATTAAGAGCCTGGAGGGCAGAGGAGAGATAAAGTCGGCCCGACAAACAGAGCACTGCTCGTGTTTCTGACCGGTAATAGACCTTCAGGGCTCGCACTCCAATCCCTCCACATTCCAGAGTCTAACCTGCAGAGTCAAGCGGCTTTACCCGCTCCTCCTCTGCAGGTTAGATGGTTATGTTTAACACTTAATCAGACCGGTGTGTTGGACTGCTGAAGGCAGGGATGGAGCCGCATTGTTGCCTTAAACAATGACCATCTTCATGACAGCAGCGTGAGGTGACACCGGTAAAGTGCTTCTTTCACACCCTGCAAACAAGGTCTTACGAAGCCGGTTAGTGAGCAAACTTTATTTAAGTGGACTGCAAATACTCCTTTGGTTAATAAAAAATGTATATAAATAAAGGTTATTTTGGAACCTATGTCATTCTGTCTGCCTTTCTGTCTGCAAAATGAGACGCATGTTTCTGTTTCAGTTCTGCCATGATTATCGGTACCCGGTAGTCTATTAGAATGATTTGTTCAATTAGTTTTGTAGAGATATAGTAGAGTGTTGTATGAATGAGTAAATGAGGGCACAGATTGTAGTGTAAAGTGCTTAGAGTATCTTTATAAAATAGAAAGGTGCTATATACGTAACACTCCATTTACCATTTATTGCTGATGAAGCTGGAAGGGTATGGGCTAAGAGGCAAAGCACCTTAGACAGTACAAAGTCAATAAACTTAATTATGTTCACCTAGAACGTGCAGATTCACTGGTATTAACAATTTCATGTGGCGTCCCACAAGGTTCAATGCTCAGCCCACTGTTATTTAATTTGTACATTAATTATACTGTATTTGCAACGTGTAAAGCTTTGTGGATGGGTTGTGTTAGTGCAGAAGAAACACATGGACACTGCCATAACAACTGTACAGTTCACAAGTCAGCTGGAACTTCGATTTTCACAATAACAGCTGTCCTTTTCTAAAGGGAAAACTGCTATTGGTTTTGATAAGGGGACTCGTTAGTTCCACCATTACAAACATAAGCAGAACAAATAATTGAGGAAAAACTGCTAACTTACTTATGTTAAAAACAAAGCAATATAAAGTATATTACTTTAGGTTGGCCATTATTTAAACAGAATAGGTGACACAAATATGTAAAATATTAAGAAAGTTTAAACAGATTATAAAAACCTTTAATAAGTATTGGGTTACAAAAAAACTGTTTGTCATGCTGTTGCGCTAGTTTATGACAGACATAATATATTGTAAAATGTATGTGTGCTCATTTTTATGTCTGTTATCAAAATATATCATTAATCACTGAACAGATTTTATTGAAACTCCCAGAAAGTGATCACTAGATTAACATCTACAACTGATTACATTTTGAATGCAGTCCGATTTTAAATGGCTGCCACAGCTAATCAAACTAAAATGTCTCAAGTTGATGCAGTTTGTAGATATTGGGCTAAAATTTGTGTGGTAGTAGCTGAGCCTGATCCCCAACAGAAAATCTATGAATAGTTCAACACTTTTGTTTGAAGCAATATGCTTTCCTTGTCAATAATGTTATTTTTATGTGTAAATAAAATGATTTCAGCCTTTATTTTGTTTTGAACTCTGTCATGGGATATTTTGGATTCTAAGCATCTTTGTCCTTTTGCTTCCTGTTGATTTTTGTCTCTTGTCATTTTGTTTTTTCTTCTGTGCAGCCATAAATAAAAACGTGTTGTTTGAAATGTGGCTAATTGCAAGTTAAGGCCAAACACACTGAGCAGTAATGCTGTTTTGCCACAGAGGGAATAAATACAATCAATTAATTTAATCAAATCAACTCAATGGCAGAGTATTGTCGGTGCATGCTGGGTGTTTTTGTGTGTGAGTGACTTGTCAGCAGGACTACGAGCAGCCGTGCATTCACAAGTCAGTCAATATGACAGAATAAGAGAAGTCCTATTTTCTGTTTGAAACAAAAGCAACAACTCAGAGACGGTTCCCGACGGATGTTTAATTCTTTTTTTCCCCGCAAAATAGCTTCAGCAGGGATAAATGCATAGTCAGTTGGATATTCACTCACGTTTGTTTTGTTCTAAGCTAAAGCCTGAGATAAAAGATAAGATAAAACCTGATTTTTTTTGGAGGCCAAATAGAGGAAAAACATACAGACGTATCCAAAACAACACATGTACTGTATCTGCATGCTGCTCAACAGTGTTAAAATGACCCATAATAAAGGGATGGGTCTCATTTTTACATGCTTTCTTCCTAATATGGTGCACTGACACCAAAACTGTGAAAATGTTTGCAACGGTAAATCAGCATATATTCATATTCATTGATTTTTTTTTTTTTTTCCAGATTATGCACCACTCATTCAGCTTCACATTTAAAACTGCTAAAATCAGTGTTGTCAGAATGACAGCGGGTCAAACGACTTTTCGTAAAGTGAGAAATTATTTGGTCAGCTTTTTGCTGTTGTTGTTTGTTTTTGCTATGTGATTGTACTGTGCCGGTTCATTTTTCACCAGAAATCTAAAAAAGCAGGAAGCTGTCTCCCAGCAAAAAGAAAAATCTGCGGATTATTGTCTACCTCAGACCAAACAGCAGAGAGGAAACAGAAAGCACCAAACCAGAGAACACGTTGCAACATTTAACAGCCAAGGCTGCACCGGCTGTTTCATTTGGATATTTTTTTTTCAAAGCCCATCTCCACCTAGATGAGCCTTTAGGCAGAGATTTTGCAAACATTATGTGTTTAGAGTCTGAAAATGCATATTTTATGAGGATTACTACAGGTAAACACAGTTTCTAAACACTGGAAGAGAAAATGCAGCAAAGAAAATGCTGCAGCACCCCAGCGTCGCCGAACACAGCCGTAGCAACACAATCAGAGTTGGAACGGGAAGGAGAACATCTTGACGGGTAAACATGTTTAGGTGTTTTGGGTTACAGTATACTGTACTCTCAAAAAAACATGGTTGTCCCTCATATTGTTCTCAAAGATTTCCCCTAAACAGTCCTAGAAACTTTGAAAAACTAAGGATTTAAATCAGATTTCCATTCAGATATTATGTTCTGACTTCTCTGCTTATAGAGAGAATTAAAACGTTTGAATTGTGCGTCCGTGAAAAGGTTATGAGCAGTTAGTATTCTACGTGTTGTAGATGCAGTATTAGGACAAAAGAATACACCATAGACACCAAAGTTCATGCTCAATGATCCAGGTAAAAATCCAACAATGTTCAGTCAGAGCATCTGGACGGTTTCTTTTGTTGCTGAGATGTTTCATCCTTCATCCAAAGGACTTCTTCAATCTGGGGAGCCACCAAACAATCTGACTCCCACAAACAGCACACTCCCATAGTAGGGAAAAAAAGTTTGCTGGTGATAAGATGGCCTCCGGGGCACGCTCTCTCCCCCACTGTTAAATAGACCATAGACTGAATGAATCTTGACTTTTGACAAATTGAAGCCCAAACAGGACAAACCTTCCTTGCAAGCTGGTTCTAGTACAAGTTTTAAGTCCCGCCCCCTTTACGTAAACAAACACAATTTTTCTTGACTATCTCTGTGGTGCTTAGCTTGCTGCTTTTGTTTTAATACTACTATTTTCTAAACACATTTAGCTGTAATTATTAGTTAGTTCATGCCTAAAAGAAATGTCCCGTGACACAATGATTGTGTGCGATTAGGTAGTAATAAAAAGCAAGTAATGTATAAACAAATATCTATCACAACTATCTTTAACTCTATCTCTGTCCATCCTATGGCCTGTCAATTTTCCTGTCATAGAAAAAAGAGATTCCCAAAACAACCAGGCGTAGGCTTCGTCATACACAGATCAATGCATTTACAAGTACAGATAGGCCCCGAGATACGAACAGGTTCCGGACCTAAGGACCGTTCGTAGGTCGATTCTGCCGTAGGTCGGAACCGAACGCACATGGCGCCGCAAGTCCG
>JARVLU010001196.1:26881908-26892348 GCA_031762415.1 Simpsonichthys santanae | reverse complement strand
TGAACTATGATAAAATACTGGAATACCATACATGAACTATGATAAAATACTGGAATACCATACATGAACTATGATAATACAGTTTACTAGAAATGAACTAACACAAGATTATGACAATATAATACATTGTTCATGTTATAGGACCCCATTTCAAAAGTTACAAACTACCCCTTTAATGTGAAAAGTCTTTCTTCTGCGGATCGACTGAAATCTTAATTTTAAAGCTGTAGCTTATCTTGACCCTTTTCCAGATTGAATGTAAATGAGTTTCAAAGCCTGAGCAAGGAACTAAAGAAGTCTCGCATCATGATTTCACTTTAAACGGCGGTAAAAATAGCCCCCTTCCTCCGGCGCTCAGCAACCCGGGTAAACTTCCCGTGTTCCCAGCTCCGAGTCTCCTGGGTGGAGGTCTCTCGACGTGAAATGACTTCAGAGTCTAAAAAACTTCTCGCCGCCTCCCGAACACGAGGCCTTGAAGTGGAAACACTTTGTCATGATCATCTAGGCAGTCGGAGATGATCAAGTCCTTTTTATTTATTTATTTATTTGGCATTTTGCATCCTCCCCTTCATTTTGTCTTGTTTGTTTTTGTGTGAAGTTCTTTTTTTTTTTTTAGCTCGCTCGTCGAATGTGTCAGAGCGATTACGAGTAAATTAATAAACGTAATTTGCAGCGACAGCAATCAATTTCAAAACTGGCTTTGGCACAGTTGAACAAATACCTCGCTCTAACCTCTGTAAAGTTTCCAAAGCTCGCATGGTAATACGTTTTCAAGCAGTCACACAGGAGCGGGATTAGACTAATGTATGCAAAGCCCCCGAAGCCAAAGGCCTCAGCGGCTGAAAGCAGGACTTCTTGTAAATATTCGGTGGATTTCTGGCAGTCTCCAAAAAAACTCTGACCACAGCTGATTCTGCAGTGCCAGAAATGACGTTCATTTTTCATATTTGATGACTTTGTCTCCTGTTTGATATTCTTGACGCACCCTTTTCACTGGAGATGGTATCTCCTTTTGGTTGGCATTCACTCTTCCTGCTTGAAAGATTAGCCGGCGAACAGAATGTCAACCTGCTTTCACGACTTTAAAAAGAGAGAGAGAGAGAAAAGTATTAGTCCACCAAATTATTCCCACAGCTTTGAATCTCTGCAATGAGGTTTTTTTTTTTAAACTGTTAGAGGCGAACCACCATGACGCGACTTATCTTTTGTTTGAGAGTTAATTTCATGGAACATTTGAGGAGTTGCGCGTCGTCATTTATGAAAACGTGGCAGGAGATGTATTCCCAAAATATTCTGTGCCGCATTAAAAGGGGATATAACAAGAAAACGCCGTTCGTGTTTGTTACGCCGGTTGTCGTTCAAAGCGTCCGCGGTGTTTAAAACGCCGCCGTTTCCACCGGCAACAAGCGCCCCCACCGCCATTAAATAACAAACCGGCAAATAGTTTCAGGTTCAGGTGAGAAATAAACAATACAGACAGCTGACAGATGTTGCAGCAGGGCGCTTTGCATTCTTCATAAGTAATTTCTCTCTTTCATGTTGCCTGTGAATTACTTTTGTGGATTCACAGTCGGGTAATTTGGGGAAACAGACACCGAGTGGCAGCCGGGGCCAGATGCATCATCCGCCAACAGCTGCATCGACGGCAGGACGCACCTGTAATACATCTGAACGCCATTACTTCCCCTTCCTCCCTCCTCCGTGATTCTCCCTCGCATCCTTCATCCACAATCAGCTCGCAGGTTTTCAGTGCAGTCTTTGCTCTCAAAAAGACATACAACTGATTTCTTTTGATTAGAGGCTCCGTCCTAACAATGGCTTGTTGTAATCGTCAGACTAACAAACAGAAAATTGGTGTAATTTCCTCTTTAGGGAGCCGTTATAAGATCGTTAACGACAGTCGTGTTCAGCAGCAGAATCCTCTGGTTTTATTCAGCGCTCACAGGACTCCTGTGCTAATACGAATTAAAACTGCATTAGGTTTTTTTCTGGAGCGTCTTCCTGGCGGGCTGAGGGTTAGATAAAAAAAAAAAGTTTTTTTTATTTTCAAATAAAGGCACAGCGTCATTGTCAGGAATGTTTTCTTAGTGATTTGTGCTGACTTGCACCGTCGTTCCACAACACGAGATTAATCCGGTGAGTGCCGGATCAAAACCCTCACACTCGATGACAAGATGATTAGCAATAAAAGTACATGTTTAAATGGGTGCAGCGAAATGTTGCTGGAAGGAATCTGCACGGTTTATAAGAGAGGAATGTTGTTATTTTACTCCTTCGGGGGACAAAGTCCTTCAGTTTCTCTCTTCCGTTTAAAGCAGAAATTAAGAGTTGGTTTAAAGGACGTCTGAGCTTCTTCTAGATATGATTTTAATGATCATTAGTTCATGTGAAGAAAGTGGGGTTAGGCTTAAAATGACATGGCCTCAGGTAATTTAGAGGAACTCAGTTCCACCAACCCCACCTGAAAGCAGAGGTGATTGTGTCGTTCTCTGGTATTAGAGCTGCTCAGAGCTTGGACAGTTTGGATGTCCTTCCTGATGCAACCACAGACCACCGAGCTACCACAGCCCTCTGTGTGGAGCAGAGAGCTGACATCTAGGGCACCTGAGGGGACAGATGGTGGGGGTTAGGAGGAGCCCAGAGTGGGGCAATCGAGGGTAGAGGCAGGTGTCGGTGCTTCACTTTTTCCACCCACATTTTGATGTTATCGAGGTTTGGAGTTGAACCGGCGACCTTCCGATCACCTTTTCTAACGTCTGCACCAACATTCAACTTACTGTGCAGTAATTTTTACTATTTGTAATTTTTTTAAAACTTTTGAATTATATAACTGTATTTACAGAAATATTTACCCTTAAAACATTTAAATCACTTCACTTCCTTCAAAAGCATCATTCTCTGAAGCCTTTTTTAGCAACTTGCGCTTTTTTAAAACCTTTTTCTCTAGCTTTTAACTATACTGTCTTATTAATTTTAGCAGATTTAACAGATTTGTCAATTGTAGCTTTTAGCAACTGTTTTCTTATGTTTATTTTTAGCTACTGCTTTTCTGGAATCATTTTAGTTTTAGCTAGTTTTTCTAAATGTCTTTTAGTCATAGTTTTACTAATGTTAGCATTTGTCACTGTTTTGCTAAGTTTAGCATTTAGTTTTAGTTTAGCTTTTAGCAAGATTTTAGCTTTTTGCAGCTTTTATCTATGGTTCTTTTGATTTTAGCGTTTAACAATAGTTTTGCTACATTTACTTTTTTTTTTTTTCAATTATAGATTTATACAATTGAGCTAAATTAGTTTTACTATTTAACACTTGTTTGATATGTTTAACATGTAGCTTAGGTTATTTTAGCTTTTGGATGGTTTATCTACTTTTGGCAACATATTTGGTAATTGTAAATTTGTATCTATAGTGTTGTTATTTTAGCTTTTAGCAAGTTTTGTTACATTTAGTTTTAGTATTTTTATTTTAGCTATTGTTGTTTTGGTTTTTAGCTAGTTTTGCTAAATGTGATTTTTAGCTTTTCAGTTTAGCCTATTTTAGCTTTTAGCTGAAGTTGAAAAAAAATTTTTTTTGCAACCGTTTTGCTAAATGTACCATTTATCGACTGTTTTGTACATTTTAGTTGATTTGCTGGGATTTTGCTACATTTAGTCTACAGTTTTGTTTTTCAATTTTTTGCTTTTAGCTATAGTTTTGCTGATTATAGATTTTAGCTCATTTTGATAATTCTAGCTTTTAGTTATAATTATGCTAGTTTTAGTGTTTTGCTTCTGATCTGTTAAGTTTAGATTTTTGCTTTGGTTTTTCTTATGTTAGGGTTTAGCTAAAGTTTAGCCATTTTTAGCTTCCGGCAACAGTTTAGCCTAACGGTAGCTTTCCTCTATAATTTTTTATTTTTTTATTTTTTTTATTTTAGCTTTTAGCTGTGGTTTTGTTACATTTAACTTTTAGTTACTGTTTTTCTCATTTTCATTCAGTCTGTATTTGTATTTTGTCAGCTCACTCCTGCTTCGTCGTGTCTCTAGATTCAGTCTCAGGCTAATCTGACACACACACAGAGACAAACGTTTGGGACTGCGCACCTGAATTTGCATCTCCCCTCAGTGTTTCAGCATCTTTCATCTTGAGCCTTTGCTGTTGTGGTTCACTTTCGCTGCTCTCATTAGCATCGTCTGTGACAGCATGATGTACAGCATTTAGCAGCTGGGGTGTCAGACCTTTTCCCAGAAGAACTGCTGGAGACCCAAACAAAGCCGAAATGAGTGCTGGACTCCAATTTGTCGGGTGGACAAATACAACCGGAGGGAAAGTGCTCGTGTTGCACCGTCACGCATGGATGATGAACAGGTTTACAACAAAGCCTTCGTGTTGCTGTTGTGTCGTTTCCTGCAATGATTTTGCTGCTGCTTTATGATACCTTCAAAACTAATTATTGGGTGAGCATGCGTCTGTTCAGGTGTCTGTCTGTTAGCAAAATATCACATGAACCAGGGGATGGATTTGAGTGAAACTCTCAGAACGTAATCACTGGATTTACAAAGTACATGTACACCTGATTAACTGTTTGAGTCAACCTGATTCAAAATGGCCACCACAATCAAGCGTAGCTAAAACTGGTTATAACTCAGGTAGTTTCACAGAAGTTGAGCTAAAGTGTAGTGTGGTAGTAGCTGAGAGTCATCCACAACACATACTTTGAGCGCGATCAGATCATAAAAGTGAAATTTTGGCATAATCTGTTGGATACAGCCAGTTGGCAAAATATCTAATAAAATGCTCTGCAGTTTTTGACTAAATCCACAGGAAATAATCAGCGTATGTACTGTACGTCTACAATTGATTCACTTTTGGAGTTAACCTGATTAAAGATGGCTGCCACATGTAATTGACCTTAGCAAACACAAAAATGGCAACAACTCAGTCCTTTCTACAGATATTGGGCTAACAATGGGTAGAATGGTAGCTGAGAGTCATCCACAGCACATATTTAGGGATGCACGATATTAGATTGGGCGATGTCCGATATATTAAAACTTATTTGGCCGATAACCGATACGGATATTTTGAAATACTTTCCTTTGTCAGAACATATCCCTCTTATTTGCTACAAAAATTGTGTAACAGCTGTAAGAGCTGATGACATATATTCAGTAATAGACATATGATATGTATAGTACTTAACTTATATTAAATGAAAAGTATTTATTTATTAGCATTACCTGCGATGCTGTCTCACTGTGGAGGCTTGTTCCAGGTTCCTAGCTGCAGTGTGGGATCATCTGCACTGCTGTGCATGAAGGACATACTTTTTAACTTCAAAGTTTTTGTTTATCCATTGTGCCGAAGATGAATCATGCTAACGAGACTAACATTTGACGTCCAAATAAAAGTATTTTGACATTTTGACCTCTTCCTCTCCGCCGTGATCGGATCAGGTAGTTTCGCGTGAGGCATCCTCGTCACTGGGTTGTCGTGCAAAAACAGCGTATTTTCTATCGTTGAGTAATTTTGATGGAATGTCCGATATTCATCTGTAACGTTAACATTGGCCGATACCACGCCGATAATATCGTGCATCCCTAAGATTTATGTTTAAAACGTTGCAAAAGGCTGAGAGCGATGTGCATTCCTTGAAAGCATGTTCATTTTATGTGTTAATGGCTCAGATGTGTGTGTGTGTAAAAGTATTTGCATGTTAAAAATAATCAGCGTTCGTTCACTCCTTTAGCTGCACCAGCACGATGGGCCTCCTCATTAGTTTTACTGTTATTAAGAATAGTTTCTATCAATGCGTTTTAATATAATGGAAGCTGGGGTGGCATGGGGAGCTAACAACTGGATGCTGTCTGCTTTTCTTCATGTACATGTTTGGATTAGTTGGGGAGGGCTCTACAGAGAACAATTAAATCGATACAAACACAGACTCCTCACAGAAAGAGAGGTAACTCTGTTCTGACTATGAGCCACTCACTCACTCAATCAGATTAACTAATGAAGCGCTTATTGATCCGGAGTGGGGATGCTGGCTGGCGCAGCACAAACCATTAGGGGGATCTTCACCCTCCCCTGGTCACAGAAAGTGTCTGGGTCACCGTGTTTTGCTTCTTGGCACAGTTCATCTGTTGGCGACTAATCACTCGTTTGCCTTCCACGAGTGCGCCAACACCGCCGCGGGACGTAGGCGGAATTGGATTGTCACGTCGCTCGGAGAGGGGCCACGTTAATGCGGGCCTTCTTTGCAGCAGGAACACGGAGGAATGCAGAAGTGAACGGACTGCAGCAGGGCTGCAGATGAGTCGTATCCTCTAGCCTGAGCTGAACCGTCGCTTCCTGTTAGTCGCTGTTGTTGCAGTCGCTCCGACGGAGCTTGGATTTAAAGGCACGCATTGAAAACTGTGAAATCAAACAAAACAACACATTATTCTGAACTACAGTATATCAAATGTTGCTGTTTGAAAGAACTCCAGTAATTTTTGTGCAGTTCTGAAATGCAGGTAGTCACAATGCAACTAAAGCGCTGGACCGAATCCATCGAAAAGCACATGGAAGCATGGGTCACATGACCAACATTAGGCTGGTTTTAGTCTGTGTAGGTCAACAAATATGGTGAATCAGACGAGTGTAGAAGACATTTATGTGTAAATAAGAGAAAATTTGCAGCTTAACTCCAGAAAATGACAAAAAATATAGTAAAACAACAGCCCAGAATAAGTGCTGGGGCTCAGGTGGAGCATCATAAATATCAAACAGGACATTTTAAACACTTCTGCAAACTACTTCTTTTGTCTTAATTAATTAATTAATTAATTTATTTATTTATTCGGCTTCTCCCCTCTTCAGGGGTCGCCACAGCAAACTAACTCGCACGAAGACTTGGCAATTGTTTTTACACCGGTTGCCCTTCCTGACCCAACCACAGACCACCGAGCTACCACAGCCCTCTGTGTGGAGCAGGGAGCTGCCACATAGGGCGCCCAGAGAGGATTTTTAACCAGAATTTACTTGCAAGGATAGATTTTCAGGGCAGGTCACACAGATACGCAGGAAGAACCATATTTCCTGGCGTATAAGTCGCAGTTGTTTTTCTTTTTCTTTTGCATAAATTTGTCAGTCCTGCAACTTTACACCGAAGCAACTTATATACTTTATCTCTCCCATATGCATAATGCAATTTTTGCCTGATGCTTTAAATTTCAAAGAACTGCAGCAGCGAAACCTCCTATGCATGCTCGCTTCACTCAGCTGGTGAAAGCGGAGGAATGCTGGAGAGCTAGCTGCTCTGGCTGTGATGGATGGATGGATGGACGGATGGATGGATGGATGATGGATAGATGGATGGATGGATGGATGGATGGATGGAGCGAAATGAAGCTGTTTTAACCATTAAATAAACACAATAAATTTGACAAATTGTTTTTTTTTTCCTGTTTATGATGCTTTTTTTGACCGATGCGACTTATACCCCGGAGCGACTTATACGTTGGAAAAATATGGTGCACACATGAAGCCCAGTCACAAGAATCTGTCACAGGCAGTGTGTGAAGCAGTTCAGCCGAGCTCACAGACTCAGCGGTGTCCTTGGAGCACCAGCAGCGCGCAGCAGCCTCACCCAGCTCCTCATTCAGTTTCCTGCTAACCCAACATATGGTTCATGGGCAGAGTTAACATTCCCAGCCACAGTAGTTAAAACCATTCATGAACTTGACCAAACATTCACTAACAAGTCAGTCAGAGGAGTTGAACCAGTAGTCTTCTGATCACCTTCTTTAACCTCTGCACCACTACTTCCACTATAAATAATTTACTGAGCCAAGCAAGTCCCACTGAAAACATAGATGTCCTTTTCAAGGGAGGCCTGGACCTGAAGGCCAGAATGTACTGTTGGAGAAAACCCACACAAACACAAGAACATCCAAACTCCGCCCAGAGAGACCCCAGGCACAACCAGGGGCTTGGACCCAGAGCCTTCTTACTGTGAGGTTAAGGTGGCAACCACTTATCCACCTATTCGGCTCTGCGGGGAAAACCTTAGATGTTCTCTGTCTGCTGGACCCAGTTCTTGAGGATAGTCAGGAAGGGCAGCTGCTACGATTGTTGTCATCAAACTGCTAGCAGGGTCTGCTAATGCTACTAACACTGCTAGCGCTAGCCTCCATCTGCCTGCACAGACCAAACCCTACGGACCTGCTTGGTTCCGCGGGAAACCTTGGATGTTCTCTATGTGCTAAACCCGGTTCTGGACTGCGGTCTGTGAGGGCAGCTGCTGCAGTCATTATTACCACCAAGCTGCTGACTGGACCTGCTAACAAGACCTGCTAACGCTGCTAATAGAACAGAACCATGATGTTGAAAGAACCTCACTGCTAACCACTCTGTAGATGTTTTTCTTTTTCACCTTTGAACCCTTGTTCTTTAGTATTTTAGTAGTACTGTACATGTTTTTTAGTACTTTGTATGTTAGTAGTATATTTGTAGTATGTTTTTTGTATTTTTGCTGCATGATTTGATATTTCTTATTGTTGTTTTCAGTTTTTTGGGAGGGCGAGTGGAGACGGTTCTTCTCATCCTGAGCATTTCATTACGTTGTTGACCTTGTGTTGATTTTGCACACGACAAATAAATCTAACCTGTTGCCAAATTCAAGCCTATTCATCAAAAATCATCCAACTTCATCTCAAACACCACTTTCATGAACATTGCTGTGTTTTTTTTTTTTTGTTTGTTTTTTTTAAAACTTATTTTCACTCACTACGGTTGTTTCCTTAGGTAAACAAATGTACGGTGAATTTGGCATTGTCATAAATTTTGCTTTGTAATTTTTGGAAACATCGATATGAAAATTTTAGCAAAATTTGGTTAGCTGTTAATTTTTGTCTGTTTTGTTTTATTCGACCGGTCTGAGTGACACTGCACCATTGCAGATGTAAAACAGGAGCCAGCTGGAGGAAGAACGAGGAGTTGCTTTCTGCAGCATCCCTGAACGTCACAAGACGTGCACTTTCTTTGCCCGAACCCTTAGCAACACACGGCTGTTTGTTTCCATGCTCATAGCGGGAGCTTTGCCACGAGATGTCTCACAGAATGTCAAAACAGGAGCACTCGTTCTTTCATCAAATAAACGACAGCAGGAGCTGGTACAGTTTCTCCACCATGTCATGATGTATTGTAATTCATTATTCTGTGTGTAATCTCTCTCCAGAGTCACGGGGACTGACTGGAAATGCTCTCCTGTGAATACAAAATCAAGCCGAACTTGGGCTCAGGGAAGAAAACGAGAAAAAGCCTGACGCAAAGTTTGAGCGCGGACTCCCTTCCAGCTCTTCAATAGTCCTTGAGCAGCCTCACCTGAAATCCCAATTATGACGGAGGTGTTATTGTTTGGTAATTGAACACAACGCTGCAGGCTTGGTCATCAGTCACTCTCGTTCAGACTCACAAAAAAAGCAAATAGTTCTCTTTTTTTTTTTTTTTTTTCCCCTCCCTCTCTCTGCTCGGCGAGGCAGGAAAAATATTGCTTTGCGGTTAACTTCTAATCAAATTGCATTAGGTTTTCACAGCCTGTGCCCTCACTCCATTTGCACAAACCATCACAGGCCTTACATGAATTTCACACCCAGGGTGAGGAATACTTACTCCTTCACCCCGACAGATTTCCCCTCGATGCACGCACACAAAACTCACACAAACATTGTGTGATCAGACAAGCATGATCCTGCAGTTACAGCTCAGCGGTGAATCGTTATATTTGCAGTAAGTTTGGTTTTAATGACATTTCACATGGGCTGATGTTATTTTTAACAACTCCTCAAATGGACTTGAAGAAATACGCCTCCGGTTTTAGAGGCTCTCGTGGGTCTACAGCGCACAAAACTCTATATAGTTAAATCTTTTGAAGCAGGTTTCTGTGAAAAAGGTTGTGAACAATTAATATCTTACCTGTTTTAGATGAACACTGAAAGGGCTTAGTTTGGACAAATGGAGTTTAATTCAAATTTGGGTTGAGAAGTGAAGTGAATTGGTGCTGTCCCAAAATAACCCCAGACGGGAAAAAAAGTCTTAATGAAATTTGTAATTATTTTATAAACCTTTAGGTTTGCAAACTTTTCGGCTTCTGATCCACAAAACAACAGAAGAAGGTTGCAACACTGGACACTTTGGCTAAAGTACGCAAACACTGCAGTTAGGACAACAAATATTTTACCATTTTGATGCACTTACAACTAGGGATGCACGATATTATCGGCATGGTATCGGATAAAATTAGCCATAAAGTTAAATATTAAAAAAAAAGTTATTCATTTTGTTCTATTACTTGAAGATCAGAGTCAGAGTCAGAGAAACTTTATTGACATTACACAAGTGGCTTGTGAATGTGAATATGTACACACAGATCACCCGAAGAGGAGTTACGTGCGTGAAGCTGCGGCTAGAATCAGCGCGGCC
>JARVLU010001196.1:26852390-26864914 GCA_031762415.1 Simpsonichthys santanae | reverse complement strand
TATTGTCAAATTTCAAACAATATTATCATTTATCGCAATAATTTCTGAGACAATTAATCGCCCAGCAAAATTTGTTACTGTGACAGGCCTATCCGTCAGACTATTTAGCTTTAAACCCCTGTCATTCCCTGATCTAATCTCGTATATCCGTTAAAATCATTGACATATTTTTGTCATTGGTTAAAATGATATGCGACGCATGTTTAGGGTAAATAATTTTCTTTTAGGGTGATGTAGCACAGCTTTACCACGGCGTGGCGCTGTTTTACCATGAAAATAATTCATTCTGTATCTTGCAGGCTTTTCTTATTCAGCCCAGGCTGGGGGTCATCATGACGCAAATATGTCAAAGATTTTAATGGAAATACGAGTGGCGTAAATTAGCAAAATGAAAATCGTACTTTTAAGTAAATTAAGACAATTAAGATCATACTAAGTAAGTTTGTACATTTTCCTTAATCGTGCATATTGAAAGGCGATCCGTGTGACACGGAAGAATTACTTTTAGCGCATGCACAAATGAGTTCGCACTACGGATCTGCTTCCGTAACAGATCGGGGAATGGCAACCCCATTTCTGCACCAAGGGTTCCTCAACTACAGTATTTAAGATATATATTTTTTTAATTATTCACTGTTTGTAAGAGCAGCACTAAGAAAAGTGTTAGATTTCTTTGTTGCGTCAAGCGAGCGTCACCTTTTGGGTAAGACATAACGAGATGCTACTGAAGAAATATGAGCGACCGCGTGAAGATGCTGAGTTCCCCACATGTCACAGAAAGCAGTTCCTTCTCTGCCGGACTTGCCGAGCTGCGAGATGTATGAGCATCTTCACCATCAGAAAATGAAAGGACTTGGGTGGTAAAAGCATTCACTCTCGGGCAACGACCCAATAAGGAAAAGGGTCTTTTGTTCGCCTGTGACGGTTTTACACACAGGATTATGAGTAAAACAGCAGCAAGTGAATCTTAATTACACTTCGGTGATTGGCTTGTCCCACTTTTAGGGGCTTGGTGCGAAAGATAAATTAATTTTTTTTTAATCATCTCAGCTAACACTGCCTCTTCTGCTGCACATTTGCATAATTTGCTGGTCAGGTTGAAGAAAATTGTTAAAGTTCAACCTATTTTTGACTTATTCATCTTGTTTGAGCAAGTACGGTATTATTATTTTTTAACTATTTCCAGACTTTCCCCTCATTGCTTGCAGGTGCGTCGCATTGTCTTGGAAAAAAGGTTAAATCATGTCATTGTCTTGCAAAATAATGATTCATTTGTTATCCGATGGGAGGGACCAGGGATCTATTGTCTTAAAGAAAGAAAGAACAACAGGAGAGAGGACAGTGCCGTGCAGGAACGGTCCCATTGAAATACATGAAGATGGCCTCGGCATTGGTTAAAGAACAGACAGCGCTCTCAAACTGGGTAGCCTTTGCTCCGGGGACAAAAAAAAAAGCAGTTTCTTTTTTGTCAGTGATGCATCCCCCAGCTTTCACTGGATTCCTGTGGACTCCCGCTGCCTGTATTGTGAAGCTGGCTCTTTTTAAACAAATGAGTGTATGATAGTGACTTCTTGCTCCCGCTCCTCTCTTTGTCATTAATATGGAACAGCACACACCCCTCGGAGAGGGGAAGGAGTAGCCGGTCCCATCACTTCACTTGTGCAACCTGGAGGAGCAGGAGGAGGAGGGATGGGGGGGAGAATCTGCTTCAGTTGAAAAGCCGGGAGCCACACCCATCTGTAACAGGGGCTACATCTTTGTTCAAACTCCCCGTTGGAGTCATTGCTCTGTTTTAATGAATTCTTTGAGTGGCCCCCATTAACCGTGGTGGTAATGATTCTGAGAATAACTAAGAAGATCCACAAATGAGAACATACAGGCAAGTGGGAAGTCACAGAAGGGGTGCTAATGCTGCATTTGTTTTCATAAATTACCTTTAATAGACGTCTTCTTGTTCTCTTTTTTATGAAAATAAAGTAGTTCGGCTAACATGAAACCTTACGAGTACCAGCGGCAGCCCACAAAAAAGGGGCCGGCGGTGATTTTAATGGGATTTATGCCCGCACTCCCATAAAGTCGTCGTTTCCTGGCAAGACAGGAGGTTTGCGTTGCATCAAACCTCCGCTGCCTTTGACTTTGTGCGAGGTTAAAAAGAGTCAAGCAAGTTGATACAGCCTTTTGTGCATAAAGGTGAAACATTCATTCCGAGCCCCGGGGCGACTAATAAAATGACAGAGATTTTTTTTGTCTTCCCACTCATGTCTGAATCAATGTCTTTTGCAAGACCGAGAAGTCACTCCGTCCGTTGTGACGCCGCCAAGTCATTTTTTGATTCATGAAACATCACTCTGCCTGCATCACGTCCCACCCCCAGGACTCAACAGAACGGTTCTGTGTCGGCATTTGACCCCTGCATTCACATTCTTGCCATTTTAAAAGCCGGTTCTTTGTGTGTTCTGATGTCCACTATCCTCCCTTCACAGACTCTAAGCAGCAGTCTGCAGCGCCTCAAGCTATCTCTGAATATGCTGCCATGGTTGAACTTGCAGGAGACAGGAGTGCTCATTCAGGGAGACGCTCTTTCACAGGGGATTGGAGAGGATTTCTCTGCTTCGAAATTAAAAGCCTTTTATTCTGCTTGTGTGTGAGTAATAAAGGATCTAATGGTGAGCCCATCTCTCCGGGTCAATCAACCCGACCTCATGAACCTCCTACAGATGTCTAAAATGTACTTTAAAGATTAAACATTCATGTTCTCTTTGAATTTCAATTCTTTGTAGGTGTATGTGGATTTCCCTTACATAATAAACACGACTCTTGGCATCCTTCTTTAGAGGAATTGACGCTCCAGGACAAATTAGATTTTCTAGTGTTACTCTTACTCTTTTGTCCTTGGACCTTGAAAATGGATATTTTTCAAAAACAGCTGTGTTTGCACCAAAAAGATTTCCAAAGGGGTGATTTTTTTTAAATCTTTGGAAACCAAAACAACAATGAAGCCATTTTTAGTGGTTTTTCTACGTCTAGAGACTATTACCATTCCTACTTTGACTTTGTAATGAAAAGATTGAGAGGAAACGATAAACATTGTTAGACAAAATGGCTATTACCGTATTTTCCTCTGTACATGTTGCACTGCCCTATAAGTCGCATCAGTCAAAATATGTCTAATAAAGTAGAAAAATCCGTAAATATATTGCTTCGCCGTGTACATCGCATCAATTATGCATCACAGCTGACGTGTCGCATTTGTTACGCGTCACCGCTGACAACCCATAAATGTGTGCCGGACCCGGAAATGAGAACTGGTGATGTGCCAAAAATCAATGGGCTGCCAAATGATGGCCTCGGGAGCATGCACGGGAGGATTTTAACAAGAATTTAATTAGACTAACACTTAAAAACAATTATTTGTTTGCTCAAAATTATGGTAAAGGTGTGTCTCAGTCTAACTTTTACTTAATAAATGCACTTTGACGATCAAATCAGCTGCATTTGAAAAGTCAATACGCAGAAGTAAGAACACGAAGAGGGATGTGCCTCTGCGCATTTCTTCAAAACGTTACAAGATAACCAATTAAAAGCAATTATTTGTTTGCTCCACTTTATAGTTAAGGTGTGTCTCAGTTGAACTTTTGCTTAATAAATGCACTTTGATGTTTGATGGTCAAATCAGCTGCATTTCGCCGGGGCGGTGCAGCAAAATTAAGCTGATTTGGTTGCTCCAGGCAGACGAAGGTGGCAGGATGTGGCAAGCCGATTGTGTCATCAATAGCCACTTTTACCTGTTACATGATACAACGGCATGATGAATGAAAACGGTCATATCTCAGCCAAAAATCGGTTTATAAATATGGGGAAGAAAATCTGTAAATACGTTGCTTCAGCATATAAGTTGCAGGGCATCCAAATTATGCAAACAAGGTGACTTATACAGTGAAAAATACAGTATTAGAAGAGGATAGATGAGATAAAAATGTTCCATCTTTGAAATCATTTTATCACTATCAAACTAGATGACCCACTATGTGAGTCTGCTGCTTATGGGACTGAGTTTGTTGTGGCTCGTTGGACGTATGAAGTCTTCTGGGTGAAAGACAAAACGTTTCAACACAAAGAAACTGTCCAGAGGACCTGACTTAACTTTGTTGGGTTCCATCTTTGTGTTTTATGTTTGTTCAAATTATTTATGTTGCACCAATTCACATCAAATGTCTTACAATGAAGGTCCAGACTCAGTTCAAAACAGATCCAGATATCAATCCAGCACTTCTTTCCAATTGTAATACGTGAAATTCAATTTAAATTGATAATTAGTTAAAAGGTGTTTATCTAAAGAAAATGGACTGCATTAAGTTGTCGCTTGTCAATATGTCAATGTTCTTACCTCCTGCTGTTGATGCATGGGTAGTTCATCCAAGTTATTTATTTTTTATTCTTGCTTGACATCTGGTTGAAAGTTTATTTTTTCATACTGTAAAAAAGTCCTAAATGGTACAGAAAAAGCTGTAAATACTTACTGTTGTAATCTTTCAGTGTAAAAAGAGATAACTCTTCAGCAAAGCCAATGAATCATCAGATGTTTCATTGTTTTTAAAAGATGTTTAGACTTCATATTTTTACTAAACTTTCCATAACTGTTTTTCTTTAACCTCATACAAGTGTAATGTACAGTAATCCAGTGAAAAACACCTACACCAACACTGGTTTCCCTAAAATTGTAGGAAAAACACATGAAGAAGGGCTGCAAACTCTTACTGTCACGAAACTCAAAGTTTTCTATAAACTTAAACGAGTTTTAGCACCTTTTAGCCAAAAGTTAGAAAAAAATTTAAATAAAAGTGGATATCAGCTTTTGAAATATGTACCCTAAACAAATAAATTGTTCACATGACTTAGCCAAAATATGGAAACAAAATAAGATTATTGGCCAGAAGAAGCTTAATTTTTTTGGATAACAGGGTGAAACATTCAATCACCGACATCATTATCCCCCCTCTCTGTCATTTTGAAAGCAAAACCTTTTTGCATTCCAGTCTCTGAACGGTTAAGACTTCCTCTCAGGCTTCAGGGCATGTCCTTCCTAATGAGAAACTGCTAAAGAAAGGAAAAAAAAAAAAAAAAACATGATTTACTACGGGGCTATGTAATCCTCACAACAGAGACTCCAAAATGTCCCACAATAGCAGAAGTTTCTGTTTTTTTCCTATTCAATGTCAGTTTTTAAGTCAAAGAAATCAAGTGGGGGCTTTTTGGATGCCAATTAGCCCACAAGCGATGCTTTTGCTGATGCTTGAGTTGTGGATGTGTTAGATGTTGTCTGATAAAGTACTCCGTTAAGCATTCAACTGCTCCACTGCCAGACCCTACAAGAGATGCTTGTCTTGTAATTGCAGGCAGTGCATAATTTTTATAATGGAGCATATTAACAGGTCAGTAGCCTTGTGTACCAGCGTGACATTATTTTACCCATTTTTATGAGCAAAAGGAAAAACAGCCTAAAGATTTCACAGTAAGTTTCACCAGTGGATATTGTCATCATTGTGACAGGAAGCATATCTGGGGTGGCGTCATAATTAAAAGGTCTACTTTTGATTAATGAATATGTCATGATCGATAATACTTTTTTAAATGTATTATTTTGCCCTCCTACAAAACAACAGAAACTAAAATTAGTCAATTTTTAAAAAAAAGGAATACATATGACCAACCCCCTTAATGACAAAGCTTTAAACTTAAGTACTTGGTTGGTCTGTTAGAACTCAGAGTACAGTAGTCCCTCGATTATCGCGGGATTATGTTCCAGACACCCCCGCCATAGGTGAAAATCTGCGAAATAGGGACATTATATTTATTTTATATATAGGCTATATATATATTTTAAGGCTTTATAAACCATTAAACCATTCCCACAATCTTACAATGTTCTAAACTCTTAAACCTATGTAATTTTAACAACATACATATATGTACTGTACAGACTGCAAAATTTTATACGGGTACTCACCAGTGAAAATACAACTTACCACATCGGTTTATCTGCTAGTGTTCGCTCTCTCCATTACTGTTCTTTGAATTTCGGCAGAAAGCAGCGCCAGAAGCACTGTTGGCTTCTGGGCCGTGTAGTTCTTTTGACTTGCTTTACAGTGTAGGCTTATTGAAGGAAAACTATAAGATGGTGACACATGTCTGAACTATTTTTCAATTATTTTTTTTTTGTCCTATTGGTTGGTTCCCGTTCTCGTTAAGTTTTTATCCCATACCATCCCAATCACGTAATATTGAAGTTGACAGTTGTGTGTCGTGTACACTCTTACGTTTAAAACCCCTGAAACAGTGAGTCCGCGAAAGTCTAACTGAAAGGTATGGAAGGGCTACTAGTCCTGTCACAATAACAAATTTTGCTGGGTGATTAATTGTCTCAGAGATTATTGCGATAAACGATATTGTTTGAAATTTGACAATAATTAGTAATTATTGTCAAACTTAAGAAGAAATGTTGGTTAATTTTATTTTGAGTGTAGTACCTTTTTTGACCACTGGATGCCAGTATAAGACTGTTTGAACCAAAGGATGGTTAGATAGTGAGGGAGCGAGCAGCGTGTCTCTTTAAGAAAAATGGGATGGAGGACCCTTGATATGACATTGGCTGTCTCTCCTTTTTTTTTTCCCAGTTCTCAAAATGGCGGACGCTTGGTGTGGTTTGAGCTCTTTAGCATAGCATTTTTCACACAAAGCTTTTAATAAAAAAAATCAGTAAACAAATTCTCTGCTCCTTTTTGCAGAGAAAAACAACTTTTTACATGAAGGCATGGGTTTCAATAATAAATTTTGGAGCTTCGACAAGACGGAGGTTGTTTCAAGGTCAGCCTGTCAGCTTAGCTCGTAGCTTTGCTTCTCAGCTTAGCTGCTTTTAACGATCCAGAAACATGATTTTGGATCGTTAAAACAGACTTTAAAGAGAAAAGAGAAAGGGAGGGATCAATGAAAAACAGCGGAGTTTAACCTTTTGTCATCCAGTGTCTTCAGTAGAAAGAGAGAGACACAAAGAAACAATAAAGCCGATAAATGAAAATGAGGTCGATAATTTTCATTTATCATGTGATTAATTGATTTATTGTTAATCCAAGACAAGCCTAATTGTAACCATCACTTTTCCTAGAATTTATATTTTCATGAAGCTACAGGGAAAACATAAAAACTTTTTTTTCTCCTTTTAAACAACATTCTTCTTTCTTAACGTTTTTTTCTGACAGAGAAGGAATGAAATGACTATTGGATACGACAGAGCAGTGGATAAAAGTGCTTATGGCTGTACATCTGTGCCCGATCATTACTGAAAAAATCCTTCAAAACCAACCCAGGGAATACACATCCCAAGACAAGTGAAGACTCTAATGCTTTAAGCTCCTTGGACAAGAGGAGATGTTAAGTCGACGATCATACACTCTCAATTCAATTTAATCTAGGCTAAGATGCCAAGCTATGACAGAAGTCTCACCACATCGCCCCACCTAGCGAGATCAAGCCCCCCACAATGTCATAGAGGGAAGCAGCAAAAGATGAACCATCAAAGATACTCGAGGAAAAAATACAATATAAATCTTGACATTAAGGAGGACCTGCAGAAGATTTAACAGCATGTGACAGGTACAAGCTTTTACATTTAAAAAGACTGCAGTGTCTGACAAGACCTGGGGTGATACAGAGCTGTTCCAAAGGTGGCAGTAAATGATTATTTAAAATAATTAATTGCAGCACAACATCAAAAACAGCCAAATCAGAAACATTTCATGATCGCTGAGATACAGTGGTGCTTGAAAAAAAGCAGAGCTGGGAAGAAATTTCAGGAGAAAAAGTCAATCAAAAGATTCACACGAGATCAACATGAAAACACAGCAAAAGTTTTTAAACATCTGGAAATACAGTGAAGAGACAATGTAGCCATAATTAAGTCTGATTCTGTCAGAGCGGGATGGCTCAGAGCACACAAGTAGACTGAGCTCAGCTGAATTAAAAATATATAAAAGCTTTGCAGGAGGAAACGAATGAGTGAATAAAACCGATGGAAAAAATACACATACGGCAAATTTGTAAGATCTTTTTGTTGCAGCTTCAGTGTGAGGCAATAAAAAAAACAAAGGGGAAGAATAGATGCTGCCTCAGTCTGCTGATTGGATGTCTCAGTACATGAAGGAGTGGGAATAAAAACTAAAACAAGAGCAGTAGCTGCAGATTGGACAGTGTGGGTCTTTTTCTGCCAGACCTTTACAGAACCTCCTGATTTCATCGTCAAGATGGTCCACCAATACAAGGCTACTAAAAATTACTACAGTACTTGAAAGTTCCTTGAGAAACTTTGACGGGGACTGCCACATGGCAGCCATTTAAAATTTTTGATTTGACAATACTGTACTGTTTTCGGGTTCGCTCTCATTCATTCATTTATTCAACCTTTATTTAAACAGGTTACTCCCCTTGAGCCTCGGGGACTCATTTACAAGAGAGACCTGATTTTAACAAAGAGTGATGACAACGTGGACAACAGAAACAACAATATACATTCATAAAGGACGCATACAAATTGAGTTTTTTTTTTAACAAGTGAATATAAAATGGTATGAAAAAATGAAACAAAAACAGTAGGTTGTAAGGCGATAAACAGTAACATGTCTGCATTGTTTTTTCACAGGAACTTAACAAATGTTTGAAGTCATTTAGAGAGATCAAGGTTGAGAGCTTCAGGTCTTGTCCTGAGAGTACACGCTGTAGCTGCACTCACGCAGAGACCTGTCTCATCTACCACCATACCAATTTTCAGCTAAATATGGCAACAACAACAACAAAAAAAATCAATGAGTTATAGTCAGTTTTTCTTGTAAGCTGTGGTGGCCATCTTAGATTTTTTATTTGTACTGTATTTGGTACGTGATGGGGAACATCCTCAGCTCTGACCAAACCAAAACTCAACTCAATATCTCAAAGAATGACCGAGTTATAGTCAATTTTGAGTTTTATAAGGTAGCTGTGGCAGCCATTTTGAACCAAAATCACTTCAAAAATAATTCAGTGTTTTGCTGAGTTCAAGTTCAAATTCAAGTAGGTTTATTGTTATTTCATCACATGTGGTACATGAGGTGCAATGAAATTACATACACAGGGTCCCAGTCACATCCAACAGTGTAAAAAAAAACAGTATATAAAGATCAAAGATATACACTAAGGTATAAACTAAACAAACACCATACGGTATGCTACAACCGCAAAAATACATGCCAAACACTTACAATGCAAAACAATAATGCATAACAACTGCAACCCGAACATGAGTTCGTTTGAGCAGATGGGTACAAATGAATACAGCAGCATGAAATAATTAGCAGCATGAGATCAGCAGCATGGACAATCAGCAGCACATATCACCAATCAAAGAAACATGAGAGACCTCTTCCCTGGAGGTCATGTGACCTCACTGTGGCAGTTAGAGACTGTTGAGTAACGTCAGGCATTTTGAATGAGAAAAATTGCACATTTGTTTGCAAACTACGTCACCACGGTAACTCAAAACACCAATTAAAGTTATAGCACACATCACAGTACCAAGCCAGTCACTTTGATATAACACTTGTCAGAGTCAGTTAGAGTCAGAGAGTCAGAGAATCTTTATTGTCATTTGCACCACATGTGGTACATGTGATGAAACGAAATTATGTACACAGGGTCCCAGTTACATCCAACAATAAAATGTAAAAGAAAAACAGTAATAACATCTAAGAATATGAACAAAAAAAAACATTAACTAAAAATACACTAAGCACTAATAGCATAAAAACAATATGCCGAACAGCAGCACAAACATGAACCTGTGTGAGCAGATGAGTACGAATGAACACAGCAACATGAAACAGATCAGCAGCAACATGATGTGAATTTTTTTTTTTTTACAGTGATTATCTTAGTTAGTTATTCATGACAGCCTCAGGGTAGAAGCTGTTCCTCAGTCTAGTGGTTCTACACTCAATGCTACTTAACCTCCTTCCTGAGGGGAATGGGGCAAAGTGTGTGTGCTGGGTGAGTGGGGTCCTTCATGATGCAGGGGGCCATCTTGCTGCATCTAGAGGTGTAAATGTCTGTGACGGTGGGGTGGCTGACTCCAACAGACTTTTAAGGAACATTTGGTTCTCACAATGTAATATTTGTTGGAAAAATGGGTCTTACAAGGGAACAAAAACAAAGACACCCCTAACACACACAAAGAGCGGGTGTACATTGCTGTGTCCATATACTGTACATATGAGTATCTTTTTCCATTATTTTGTTAACTTCTTTATATTCTGAAAAGCACTTTGATTATAAAAATGTGCTATACAAATGCATTTTCCATTGCCTTCATATTTTTGTCTAAAATGCGTTTTTGACTTGATTTTGTGATAATGTTAAAAATAAAGAGGGGTTGTAAATAATTTTGTTAAACAAATTGTCTTACTTTTGATAAACGTTACTAAGTCATGACTGTTTTACGATAAGTCAATGGAGCACCTCATAAACAAAATTTTAAATGAAAAAAAAAAAAAAACCTAGCCAGGAGCAAGGCTTCAAGCTACTGGTACAGATACAGGCAGGAGTTGCAGCATTTGTATAAATGTTGTATACTGCAGTAAAAAAGGGCCTCAGAGTAAAAGGAAAGGAAGCACAACGTTTGTAGTCCTGATTCTGACTTCCATCGAAAGTAGAGAGAAATATCTAACTGATCACATCTCATTGCAAAATACATTTGCACACTTCATCTTGTGAGCAGACAAACTTGTGTACATGCACATGCACATATGCACACAAAAATAATATATACACACACAAGCTAAGATAACAATGATTGTTAAGAAAATAAATAAATAACAAAAAGCATATTTTCAGAGAAAAATAGGCCAACCCTAGATAACCACACAATGGAACTAATCCAGGCGTACCGTGAGGGAAGGAAGAAGAAAAGTAAAGACAGTTTGAAAGTGGGGGAGGGCTGAAGGTAGGACTTCTGGGGGGAAAGAAAAAGAACCACAGGACCAGAGAAGGACTTAAACATACTCACACATTCACACACATAGAGGGTGGATACTAAAGCTGGTAGAACTAAGTCCCTCTGCGGTTGGTAGTTCTGTCCATCTGTCTTAGTCTTATTGTATTCTTGATAATTCTTTAAGCTGCTTCGACTTGTCACCAACACATCAGAAAGTTGAGTACACTTTTCCTGTTGTGATAAGAGTTGAACAGACATTAAAACCCAGAAAAAAAATCATATTTTTGCCTTATAAGCAAATTTTTTAACGCTTTTGTTTTTTCATTTGTTCTGCTGTCTGTCCCACTGAACAGAGTGGGTACTGTGGTTAACACGATTATAATTCTATTCATTTGAAAAAGCCTCAAAGGAAAGTGCTACTAGAAAATTCTGCCATGATTATCAGACACTTTTCCTCCTACAGGTTTTAAAAATGAGTTTAGATTGCAGCTTTTACAAGAATGGCATCTAAAACAGAATGGAGTCACAGCAGTTACATTTTTTTTAAATACATTTTCTTCTGTGACATAACCTAGCTCTCTATTATTCACATGAACACATTATAATCTACCATTCAACTTTAGTCACTCAATGCCAAATGAGTTTGAGTATGCTGTTTTTTTTTTTCATAGCAAATGCTTTTTTTAATATGGGGTTTATCTAATTTTATCTAAATGCTCTCAAGATTTTACATATATTGTCACGATCTGTATCTTTTAGATAGTTTTTGATACATTTTTTAGTTTGTTCATTTTTTTTTCTTGTACTGCAATTGTTTTTTTCATGTTTCAGGTTTTCAGTTTACTCATTCCCAGTATTTTTCCATAGACAGTTTCTGCCCAACTACACATGCCCCCCATTTTTATTAGTCTCAGCTGCAGCCACCTATTTCATTTGTACATATATTCAAACCCACATGCACACACACATGCACACATATGCATAAATAGTGAACTGGAACCATCCATCCGTTATCTTTTACCCACTTCTTCCATTTTGGGTCATGGGGGTCGCTAGTGCCCATGTCCAGCATTCACTGTGCGAGGGGCAGGGTACACCCTAGATGGGTTGCAAGTCCATCACAGGGCCACATAGAGACAAACGAGACAAACAACCATTCACTCTCTCAGTCACACCTAGGGACAATTTAGAGTTACCAGTCAGCCTAACATGCATGTTGGTCTGTGGGAGGAAACCAGAGAACCTGGAGAAAACCCACGCATGCACAAAGAGAACACGTAAACTCCACCCAGAAAGGCTCCCGGACCAGGATTTGAACCAGGAACCTGCTCGCCGAAAGGCAGCAGCTCTACCAGTTGCACCACTGTGCTGCTGAAGTGAAACCATTAGTGTAAAATACATATAACACTTTTTTTTCTCCATATTAAAAAAAGTTACCTTTCTCTTTGGGATGATCATTAGGTTTTATGTTTTTTTTTTTTTTTTTTTTTTTTTTTTAAACTAGCGCCTG
>JARVLU010001196.1:26823198-26835691 GCA_031762415.1 Simpsonichthys santanae | reverse complement strand
GTAACCATACATGTGTATGGGTGTGTGTAGATGCAGTATTCCCTCTACCGTTATCCAAGGAGGGCGCTGATTGCTCCACCTTCCAAAATTTTACTTGACCCACAACCCCCCCGTCAACAACTGCTGACACTGACGTAGCGCTAAGCTAGCGGCGCGCAGTATGGTCAGACGTAGTCCTCCGCTTCTCATGCAAACCCCCCGTCGACAACTGCCGGCGCTAACATACAGGCGCACAACACAGATATGTGTCCGTTTCCCACCCCCACTGCCCGTTCCGTTGACAAAGACATGAGCGCCCTGCCAAGGCAATTGACCTAGGGGGAACACTGAGATGTATAACCTATTTTACTACACTAGTAATTATAGTTACTCAAAGAGAACTCAAAGCCAGCAGTTTAGACCTTTACAAAAGTTAAAAATGGCCAACCAAACTGTAATCAGTACACCTCTAGGTGCGGTTGGCTCTGCTCGGAGGTTATCTCTTCTTTGGAAATAGCTTTGATAGTGTAGGTGGGGGATTGAGTTTTGTGCTTTAAATTCCTACCTGAGTGGGGCCATCATCCTGTCAGAAGTCAAAACTTGAGCATCCATTAGCCACTGATCGGGCTTGCGTCTGTCATGCTCATTTATAGCCCAGACACTTGTGTGAGCTAATGCACGCTCTACCGGAAACAAAAACACCAAGCTTCTGCCGAAACGTTAGCCACTGAGATGCATTAGGAAGGTTTAATGGACAGATAGGAAGCAGTGGGGCTGCGCCTTGTTAATGGCCCAGCGTTGCCTTTTAATGGGAGTTGTTGGGGGAAGTTTTTGAGTCGGGACGATGTGCTCTCCTTTGATCGACCCCAAGTCTGCCTACAGGCATTTCATAGCCACGCCCCCTCCCCCCACTGTGGGGTCTCGTAGCGTTCGCCCGTCAAATACATAATTCACGACATAATGGACATGATTTCAGAGTGCACTTACCACCCGATCACTCCAGCCAGCTGTGATCTTAAGAGCGGTCCTCGCACCCGCAAGCAGCTCGTCTGCTGATGTAATTTATGACATATTTTTAAGAGGACGCGTGAGTGGTCGACTGTGTAGATGAGAACATTTCAAAGACTAACGATTGTGCAACAAGATCAATTTCCAGGAAACCTTATGGCAGGTTATTTAGAGGGATAATCACCCGTCTTCTAATGTGCTTTTATCTTATATCCCTCCCCTGGGTAAAAAAATAAAAAATAGAAAAATGACTGATACTGCCAGTGGTATGTACCATGTGTCAAACTTTAGGCCGTTTTTCACTGGTACTAATGTTCCAGCTTGCTTTTCTCCTTTATATGATAGAAATATCCTCTTTAGGCTTATTTGCACATCTTTTTACTCAAGTTTTACTTTCTTCTATTAGTGTTTGGTACTTTTCTAAAGCCCAGCTAAGCAATTTAAGCCAAATCAAAGCTGAATTGTCTGCTTTGATTGTGTGGTTGGCATTTATAGAGAAAGACAGTAATTTCAAGTATCTTCAACATCATTTATTAAAACGTTTGACTATGGTTCCATTTAAATTTGTAGTATAAAACGCTCACTAATCAAAAGGGGGGAAATGTAAGTCTCTAATCTGTGGCGTTTTTTTCCCATACGTTATAAATCTGTTTGTCTTACATCCAGCTTCAAAGCTTAACTGAAACTTTCTGCTGCAGTTTGAGTTTGAACTAAAATTGTGTTTTTCTTTAGTCGCAAAATAAAGTTTTAGACATCCAGACACATGTCAGACCGAGCTACGTATTGCTTGACGCTGTGTTTTTCTCATTACCATAGATAATGGGCCAAGCACAGACAACGTGAACTATTTACTGCATTCGGTGACATCTGATGGAAACTCACCATCTGAAGCATCAGCGATAATCATGCTTTTCAATCCCTGAGCATCACACGCATTCTTTATTGCTTAAACCGCGTGTACAGGGAAAAGATGATGGTTGTTAATGCACCCGTATGCAGCGCAGACACAATAAATCCTGCCTCTTCAGGTGCAGAGACTCGCTTCTTGTTTTGGGCTCATTGTTTCCGTGCTCGTTCCGTTCTTCCCTCCACCTACACAAACACCACCCGCAGCAGGTGCAAAGTGTTTCACCTGTTCTCCAGGGTTTGTCAACACGTATTGAGGGAATCGTAGGAAATCGAAGAAGCGGAAGCCAATAAGCCAATAAGTTATGAGTCATGTTCAGCAGGAAGTGCCACCCAGAGAATGCAATTTTCTCCCCAGTAAACGAAGAGGGAAAGGTCTGCAACTTTGTCCTGATAACATTGAATTACCCCGGTAGTGAAAAACATAATCTGCTTCATCTCTGTTTGGATAAACAATGTGTCACCTTGTCACGTTTATGTGACGTTATTTTCGTCCAGCTGAGCATGGCTTTTTATTTCAGTATAAAAAGCCCAAAATCTATAAAAAATCTAAAGGGTTTGTAACAAAACTGACTGAAGCTGTTTTAATGTCAAACCCCAGGCCACAACAAGGATGTGATTTGCAAGATGGGAGACTTCTCTCCAACAACCTGATGTTTCTTCGGGGAGCGCGCCGGTAATTACACAAGTAGTCTAAATGTCAGAAAACAAAATAAATCTCCTCCTCTTTCTTTAGCACTCCCCTGTCTTTGTCCTTTTCCCTCAATTCTCAATGAGGAGAAAAAAAGAGCAGCAACCCGATCCCTCTGCAGCAGGTCTGCACAGGTTTTCTGGGCCTCGTCTTGGCAAATTTGAAACCGGAGACCATGGAGGAAGCATTTTCAGTCGCAAGGCAACAATAGGAGCTCGACAGGTGAGACTGTAGGCAGTGCATTAGCCCCGTTCCCGCCCGCTGTGGTCTGTGGGTGTCTGTTGACCACACATGACGCAGCTAATGAACATTGTTTTTCGTTGCTTGAAGGAAGCACTGTTTCTATTATAGGAACTACATGTATATATTTTTCCCAGTAGATATGCTCTAGTTGCCAAGAGAGCGGTTTAAAATTAGGTTTTTCAGAAAGTGTAAAGGATGCTCAAAGAACTCTGATGAGCACAGTTAGTCTGTGTGCTTCTGCATTCATTCATTAGATCAAATCCTCTTCCGTGCACCTGAAATTTGTCTATTACTTTCTGAAATATATTCAGGATCTTAATGAAGTTCATGATTGGGTGTTATGTTTGCCAGGCATGACTGTTTTTGTCATTTTTGGAGTACAGTATTCTCAAAATGTGTCCTAGCTGCTGGGGTGATGGAGGGGAGCCATTATGGCTAATAGAGTCAGACTAAAAACACTGTTTCACACTCTACATAATTCTCCATTTGCCGTCCATCGTCCCTGCTACAAAAACAGGAATCAGTTTAGTCCAGAGGAGCCAAATATGGCTTGGCACCGTGTAGGCTGGGAGAAATAGGAGAGTTTACTCGTTTTTATGTAAGAATTGGATTATTTTACCTTAAAACTCAGTTGCAGAGCTTATCAGTTGAGCTGATTAGCTGATAAATGTAAAATCTGTGGCTGTTTTGACAAATGAATACCAGCTTAATGTGTCTTCAAATGGAAAATGTTTCTATTTAACTATTTAGTGTTGCACAGATGGTTTTGGGGAAAAAAGGCATCTGAAGTGAAAATCTAGTCCATACATAAATTAGTTTTTTTGAGTGAAGGGTGTTGCATGAATGAAATGATCTGATTAATCTTGAGGCCACCGTGAAGTCTTTTTTTAATGAAATGTTTAGAAAAATCCACTGGTCCCCTTCTCTCCTCATTGAATATACAGCTATTTTAGAACTAGCTTAAAGTGGCACTTCAATTTTTGTTCTATTTTTCATTTTTGACCTTTTATTTGATCAGACTAGGGCTGGACGATATTGACGAAAAATTTTCACAGTATATTTCTTAATTTCGGACGATAACAATATAATTCCGATATCGATATAAACAATATAAAAGCCTCAGAAAAACTATACAAATAAATTAATATTCACCTTTTATTTGTAGTTAGCCTTCAAAGAAATTTTAAACCATCAAATCAACATAAATCTCTCAGCTTTGGCAGTATTAATAGTTTTATTTTTAAACAACAACATAACCTAACCCGAGTTTCTCTTTTGATACAGCTTGGGGTGTTGTTTCAGGGACACGCTGGCTCAAACTTTTATTGACCTTCATCTTCTGACTCTCAGAATATTCTGTCGAGTGGAACAAGTTAGACGTGTTCCCACCGCTAGTTGGAATGACTCTCCGTCACATTTTGCAGCACACTGAAACCTCCAGTTTATCTTTGCTTGTGAAAGCTTGTTCAGTCACATTCTGACGGTCATGGACACTCATTTTGAATCGAAAACTTATAGTACGTTGTAGATTAGCCTAGCCTGTTACTGTTAACTCCTTCTGGACTCAAGCTCTGCAGAACATCTATCACCACACTCATGCAGTTGTGTCGTTGCTTTTTTCTGTTCAGGTTGAAACTGAAGCAGCCGCTTCAACCTGAACAGAAAATGAAACGCACTAGTGAAACGCTATAATCATATCGAAATATCGAAAATGTGCTTAAAACTCATATCACCATTATTGAACAAAAGTATATCGTGACATATATCAACATCGAATTATTGTCCAACCATAGATCAGACCCAACAAGCTTAAACCTAACAGTTTTTTTTTTTTTTTTTTTTTTTTTTTAAAGCATCTTTTAAAAAAATATCTATTTTTATTTTACAACAACACACTCTGGAAAAGAGCTGCGGTAGTCGGTGGTTAATCCTGAGGCTGCTGGCTTGAGCCCAAATTGCATCAGGAAGGGCATCCGGTGTAAAATAATTTCCCATTTTTTCATGTGAATTGCATCTTCTGCAGAACAGAGCAGCCGAAAGAAACTAGCTCTTACTACTCTGGATATATTTTTACTTTCCAAAATGGAGACTTTTAAAAACTCACATCCTAGTGGTTTTGTTCAGAGAGAAGATGCAATGCTTTTTAAATTAACCTATTTGCACATGTACACAGTCACTTACACTTTGTGCCCAAGAAACAAACAGAGTCATTTTTATTGGTTTTTCTGGGTCTTTTCCTGGATTCTGTTGTCGTCAAACTTTGAGTGCTGAAATGATGAACTACTTAAGGGTATTGTGTGAATGTTGGGGGGAAACAAGGGCCCTGTCCACACGGCTATGGATAATTCTTTTAACTGATTTTTCCTCTGTTTATACTTAAAGCAGAAAAAAGTGCAGGTTTTTAATATCCACAGTGTGGATGAGGTCTTACGCAATACTTTTACTTTACTTAGTATTTCAATTAGAGCCAGACCAATATAACGAAGGGGGGTGGTGGCACAGAGGTTAGATAAGGTAGGCCTGTGATCGGAAGGTCATCGGTTCAATTCCCCGGACTAACAACATAGAAATGTGGGTAGGAAATGTGAAACATCCACACCTGCCTGTACCCTCACTTGCCCCACTCTGGGTCCTTGAGCAAGGTCCTTAACCCCCACCATCTGCTCCTTGGGCACCCTAGATGTCAGCTCTCTGCTCCACACAGAGGGCTGTGGTAGCTCAGTGGTCTGTGGTTGCATTAGGAAGGGCATCCGGTGTAAAAACAATTGCCAAGTCTTCATGCGAGTTAGTTGGGTATGGCGACCCCTCCCAACCGGGAGGGTCATATGGGTATGATAATCATACCCATATGATTATCATCATCAGTAGGGATGATATTTTAGGCTGACAAAAAATGTGTTTGGGGACATATGGGTATTGGTGATAATTGGCCCATTATGTGCTGAAATAAACACTTCTAATTTTCATCCCCAAAATGTTAGGAACCAGCTGAGTCCATACTTGCAAATGGTGTAATTGTACAATGTATCTAGCAGAGGGCGCATGCAGACTGCTTTCAAGCCATGGCCATGCGTTTGACTCACAACAGCTGAAAGGAGACCAAAGAAGCAGGGATCAACTAAATGCATATTTTCAGAGTATGGTAAGTTTATTATAACTGATCTGTAAAATACAATTTAAAATTTCAACAATAATAAATTATCTTGAATCCTCCAACCTTCTTGGCATTAGCTACAGTGTACGTATCTAAGTTAGCAAGCCAACAGTTAGCATAGTTTATTGCCTTGTAAAACTTGAACCAGATCAATAACTCTAGCATAGAGGCAAAATAAATATCAGTTTTAGTAACAGTATCTTTGTCGCACTCAATGAAATGCATTGTTTGTCTGCAATCTTTACTTCTCTACAAAGGTTTAAAAATGCTACTGCGGTCAATAGGCCTTCAACATACATGACTGACTGTTTAAACAATGACCAGGGAAGTGTGTTTCTTTGTTTAATTTATATTTTTGTAACACACTTGATAACTTCATGGTGAATAGTGGAGGATAGAAGATGTGAGCCCATGTTATGAAGACTGTTTCAAGACTTCAAGTGTTAAAACAGGTTTAAAAGTAGCTGTTTACTTCAATTCCTGGGGGTGGACAAAGCTAAAAATGTTCTGCCATTATATCGGTTACAGTTATTAGCCTTCCCCTCCCAATTTCGGTATCGGCGACAGCCAAAATGTCCATATCTATTTGACTCTAATGTCAATAAATGTTCAGTTAAATAATATAAATAAAAAGTATATTTTGATTAAAACCATAAAACAGAAATCAACTCAACAATAAATTTTGTTCATCTCTGTTCAAACTGAGTATAAACTATCTTAAATTACATTTTGTCTAATTACTAAATAAAACTATGAATTTTATACTGATAGTTTAAAGTTTTTGAACAGTGATATCTCAAGGTTGCTCACAAAATGTGCTATAGTTATTGGGACTAAAATTAATTGCCCTGCTGTTTTTTTTTTTTGGTCTTAATTTTGTATTTTATTATCGTATCATTGCATAGCCGTATATTAATACTGAATAGTATCACACACTGTTCTGCCATAAAACTAATAAATGTCTAAGACTTCAGAGAATGTTTCTTATGGAAGTTAAAGATAAGAATCCATAGAGAGTGGATCATTTATTAAAAACAGAAGAACCAGATAGGTCCAGTTCAGCTGAGCTGCAGAAATCGCCTTAGGGGAAGTTTGTCAGAAAATGAGCTTTGTCTGAAAAATGTATTCTCATAAATTGACCTTGTTTTAAGATCGAATGTCACGACTGTAGATTGTTGTACAGCTTTCTGTGCCAAGAAACAGACAGTGTAGCACAAATCAGCAAAATTACATAATAAAACTTTTAATTAATTTAAAAAAATTATTTTTGTAAACCCGGAAGTGCAACAATAAACTCAAATTAAATGGTTATCTTCATAATTTGTCAGAGGCAAAAAATAATTTAAAAACCTGCTGCTTATCTGCTTTTATTTTTGGTGTGTAACAAACTGATGCTTTTTTCGTTATTGGAGAACAAAAAGTCTTACGGTTTTAAAGACGTCACACAAAGTGAGATACTTTAATGGCATTTTTACACAACTGTTTGTTTTTTGCATTTATGGATAATTCTGCTACTTGTTTTTTTATTCTAAATGTGGAGTAATAAACATGTAAAGTAATAGTTTGTGAAGCTTATACACAACAGGTTAAGTCACCCCCTAATGATTTTCCTAATTTTGTAATGTTGGCATATTTTTTTACAATATTGATGGCGACAAGAAACAAATTAAGGGATTCAAATGCAAAATACCGCTTCCCATAGGGGTTCCTTCATAAAGTGTTTATTAGTACTTTATAAATAGGTTATATACAAATTTGCAACCACTTAAAACATCATTACCAATTATTTCTAAAACAATGTCAAACATTAATACATTAAACCTGTCACACTAATTGCCAAGCTGAAGTGACGTACTTTTATTAATTTATTTAAAATTACATCTTAAATATTGTACTGTAACTTACCTGCAAATAAACGTTTGTAAATCCTTTGTTTGCTTATGAAGTTGTTCAAAAGTAAGCCAAGCAATTAGCAGTAAATTGCAATTATTTGAATTAATAAAAGTACAGTACTTGTTCTTGCCAAAGTGAACTGACTTCATTGTATCCAGTGTTTTATAACTGTTTAAGAAATGATTATTAATGCTCTATAAAGTGTTTATAAAACATGAACAACCTATTTGTAAATAAATCCTTTATTATGGCACCCTTTTTAGGAAGTGATATTGAACAAGTTGCTTATTTGTCAAAGCCAGGAGATCATATTTATAGACACATTAAAATCTAAAGCGTGTTAACATTCAATTAACATCACGTCGGGGTCACCAATGTGGAAGTCAGCAGAAAGAGACGAAAAAACATTTTGAGTCTGGCTTTATTCTCCACGTCTTCCAACATCAAAATCAGAAAAATGACCGACTTACTCTTCTCTGCTTATATATGTCCCTTTCACAATAAAAGCATACATTCTGACGTAAAATATATATGTTTGTGCCCGCCTCAGTGCAAAATATATATACCGTAAAAAAAAAAAAAAAAAAAATCATCTGTACAAAATCAATGAAAAATAATATGACTAAATTGGGATTTTTATGGTTTAAAAAAATAATCATACAGTTTCATATTTAAGTTTAGGTGGCACGATGACGCAGTTGGTAGATCCGCCGCCTCAGCGAGAAGGTCACCAGATCAAATCCTGGTTGGGGGCCTTTCTAGGTGGAGTTTGGGTGTTCTCTCCGTGCATGCATGGGTTTTCTCCGTGTACTCCGGTTTCCTCCCGCAGACCTGAAACATGTATGTTATGTTGCTTAGTAACTAAATTGTTCCTTACGTGTTAGAGAGTGAATGATTGTCTGTCTCTGTGTCCCTGTGAGGGACTGGAGATCTGTCCAGGGTGTCCCCTGTCTCACACACAGTGATAGCTGGACAACAGTGACCCCCATGACCCAAAAAGGAAGAAGCAGGTAAATATAATGGGTGGATATTTAAATTTAATTGCTTGGTCTTAATTGACACACAGATAAATAATGGAGAGTGAAGAAAACGAGTGTATACAAACATGAAGATAAAATTAAAGAAATGCTATGTTATTGCTGTTTTAAGACAAGCTGGTAAAAAATATGTAAATTAGTGCGTTTTCTGCCTCTGTAGTCAGGCTGTTATTTACCGGTAGACACGGTAAATTTTGTAACTTGTAAACCAGATATTTTATAAAAGAAAAAGGGATTGTTCTTTTAGAGATGGGAATTAAAGCTAATATCTTCAAAAAATATGATATTTTCAGCTGTTTTCTGTGTAAGTAATGTAACATGAGGCCCCAGACATGCTGACATTAAATTAGCTGGGTTATCTGCCTCGGTAGCGAGCTGCAGTGGACGGTTTATTTCACCGGTTAAAACAGTAAATCTCACAACGTGTTGCAGAACGAGATGCTTTTTTTTTAAGTGAAGAATTGTCCTCTTGGAGATGTGATTTCTTATAAGTATTGCCAGCCAGTGTTTTTTTTTTTTTTTTTTTTTGTCACTGGAATAACTCCCAAACAACCCAACCATTTTTTGTAACTCCTTGGCACAAGCGCTCACTGAGAGCAGGATTGAGCGTATGACCTGGGGGATCCCTGCACAGTCTCAAACAAATCATTAAAATAGTTCAAACTGCAGGAGAGGTATACCTGGGGAAAAAAAAAACTGTGGTTTTGAAACCATGACTATTAAAAACAGATGCGTAACTTAAATCCGGTGACCGTGCAAAGACCTAATTTGCCCAAAACATTAAATCCAACACCAGTTTGAAAAAAAAAAAAAATCCAGCGTGGATCTCGGTGGTGTGTCGGCTGACTTGCAGACCCACTTGTTATGCTGCCAGCATGTTTAAAAAGTTTGCAGCCTACCCTTAAAAGTTGTACTCACTTCCTCATTACATGTTTAAAAATCACTTAGCTGTAAACAAATGTGTTTTTTTTTTTGTTCACTGGCTGTTGAGTCAAAAAAATACAAGCTGATGGCTTTAGCTTTTGCTGTAAAGACAGTGACGAGCAATTACAGCGGAAAGGAAAGAGCAAAATTACAGACTATCCTGTGCTGTCGTTTGAAATGTTGCTTTCGTGGTTCAGCCCGGAACAAAAAAAGGAAAGAGAAGCTTTGTGAAAGGGATGTTGTGCGAACCGTGCTGTCAGTTATCCATCAGTGGCATGATTACACCTCATCCCTCGAGAGCGACAGATAGAAATGGTCAGGACGTTAGTTGGGTATTTTTTTAATGTCCCTTCAGCCAGCCGGTGTGGAACACGTCCTGAGCTGATACCGCAGCAGAATTACAATATGCTCATGTGTCTGTCACAGTCAGAAATGTACGAGCTGCTGGTGTGCAGAGTAGACAAAGCATCTGTTTATAGAGCTCAGATGGTATCAGATGGTTACAAGTATGCTTTGGGGGGGATCCTGGTGATAGACTCTTCAGCTTCCCATAACCCCTTTCCACCCTCCACTGTGACGGCCAAGTTTTCTTGACAGCAAGCACTTAGAGATCGAGCTTATTAAATCACTGATCTCTCTCATTTGGGGTACTTGACGAGGCTTATCAAAATTCAGCACTTGTTGAATTATTTAAGGAAAGACAAGGACGAGAAGCAGAATGTCACGGAAGGTTAGGCTTTCTTTGATTTCTCTCTCCTTAGGCAAGTGCGGTGCACTAAAAGAATCTGGCCTTTCTTCGACTATTATTGATCCAGCTGGAGTGGTTCTGTTGAGGCTATTTGCCATCAGGTCTTTGTGGACATGCGCCATGGGATCTCCATTCACCGCACAATCCTCATTTTCAGCACTTAATAAGTTTGGGCCTCAGTTTTCTTTTGGATGTTTTAGCTGAAAGGCACGTCCACGCTCAGACACACAAACACACTTAAATGTGAGGTAGGTAGGTATAAGGTAACAAAACAGGGATATAGAGACCATTGCTGGGAGGAAGATGATTTCCCTGGTGAGCTGCTATCTGAGCTGTCGTCACCCATCTCTTCTCATGGATAGAGGCGCCTTAATCAGGAACATGAAAGCATCTCCTGTGGTGCTGCCTTCTGTCTCCATCACTCAACTGTCTACTGCTTGATTTACCTTTTGCAAGAGCATTAGCATCTTTTATTGTGGGACTGTGTCCAGTGTGAGAGTTCTGCATTTCTAACTATAGAGAAATTTGGATAGAACCCAGTGAACCAAGTTATTTTAGGTTTGCCGGACTGAATTGCTATTCAGTCATTTGTAAAAACACAGGTGTAGTGGAACCGCTGGCTTGAGAGGCAGCTGGATTCTCCAGATATTTTCGAGACGTCTCAGGAAAATCTACCTGCCTAGCTCTGAGCTTTGTGTTTGAAGCTGTAGCAAGGTGACCAGTCAGAATCTGTTATGGCAGATGCCATTAAGCAGAAGTAAATCCTCACCAAGAGGAAAGCAAAAACAAGTTTTTCCCATGAGTTTGATTCATCCAGCAGGCTCCAATCTATTAATCTGCTGTGTTAACACAGATTATTCATTTAATAGCCTACTAAAAAGTTTTTTGAATGGCAGGCTGTTTTCCAAGTTTTTAATTTCCAGATGGCTCTGCGCAGCAGATACTTGGTTCTGTCTTTGTTGCACCCAACAAAGATAATTGCCTGGAAATTATTTTTGGCAGTAAAAAAATGGTGTAATTAATTCTGCATCCAATGAAGCACATGTAATGTAATTTATTTGTCATTATTGTTTCCCTTTAGAGTCCAGTTCAGTCAGTGGCAAGCCTATTTTTTAAAAAGACTTTGTGTTTTACATTATTGATTCCATGGTTGCCATTATCTCGTCTTTCAGTTTTACAGTAACCAAAATGTAATGCAGTGTTTCCCCTACCATTATAAGCAGGGCGTATTGCCCTATTAAAAAAAACAGAGCGCCCTGCCTACCAAACTAGACTGCCCCCGCCCCCCACAAATTCACGGAAGATATGAACGCCCTGCCAAGGCAAGTAATCTAGGGGAAACACTGTAATGTGATGTAAAGAATAGGTAACAGATCTGAATTAAGCATCAACAAAACCATATTCTATCTGTTATCCTAAATCCAGTTGTATATGTCTTCAGCGTCCTCTTGAGATTCTCAGCAGAACATGAGGGCTCTCCAGGACCCTGTCGCTTTGTTGAAAACATTGCGTCGAAAGTCCAGTTGATCAGATTCATAACAGTAGTTTTCGTTTCGGAACATGTGTAAAATAGGAAAGCAGGAGGAGAACAGGAGAGGGAAGAGAATGCGTCCACCAGAGCGAGTGATGGAAAAAAAAAAAGGCTAATTTGCCGATATTGAGCAAAGGTTTGATGTAGTAGCTCAGCGTCTTTCACAACAGGCATCTGGAGTGTGATGTCTCACAATATTGCATGACATTGCACTTGAAGTTTTTAATAAAAAATAACAAAAAATTGCTATGATTTTGTCACAACTACAGGTAGTCCCCGAGTTACGGCGCCATCGACTTACTGCGCTCCGTACTTACGGCGCCGCCCCCAGTGACGTCATCGCGCCGTTCGTTGCCTATTTTATGCAGCATTTTATAAT
>JARVLU010001196.1:26752471-26763781 GCA_031762415.1 Simpsonichthys santanae | reverse complement strand
CTGGTCCACCGGGCCGGTTCACTGCGCAGGTTTGGACCGCGCGCCATTTTGTGAAAATTGACACAAAATTTCTAACCAAAAATTTATCAGAGGACACGGCTTCTGTTGCGGCGGGCACAATACTCCAAATGTAACCGCGTTGTCGCGCTCATCGAGGCGACCGACATATCGACTGCAAAGACGGGCGAAGGATTGGAATTTGGCGTAAGGTTTATTTAGCGGCGGCTAGAATTGTTAGCTTCGGGCTAGTCAGCGGAACTAGCTGACGTTAGCTTCGTTCATTTTGTCAACCAGCTAAGGTTAGCCAGCAAGTTACGCGTGCTAGTTAGCATGTTGCTTGTCATCAGCTGATATTAAATTTGGATAAAGCTGCTTCGATCGCGGACGTTGTTCGTCAAAGTTTTGGGGCCATGAAGCGCGTACTAGGCTCGACTGGCGAGTTATTTTAGCCGGCCAGAGGACGGGGATTGGATTTACTCGCTAACCGTGCAGGGAGGTGGAGAATCAAACTGGATAAGTTTCCTCATCATACAGGTTATTGGACTTTAAATGAAGATCGTGCCATCAGAGGTAAGCAAATCCAAACTGTTATGCTGCAACATTAGCGCCCGTTTGTTTGGCCCTTTTTTTTTTTAACAGACGTGCAGTGTGAACAGTTAACAATGATGGACGCGGTAGTGAAGTTAAAAATGGTAGCTTTTTTTTTTTTTTTTTTGGTGTGGCGGCTAACATTTTGTTTAGCCGGGGTTAACGTTTGCTTCCAGTCAGTAGGTCAGTGGACGGATTTTAATGTTGGACATCCCAGCTGAGCTTTAAACTGGACGTGGAGTCACGCTGACACGGTGTTAACAGCTAGCCCTGCTATATTAGACTGTCATTGTATGATTGAAGCTGTGTTAGCTTACCTCCCCGATTTGATCTGCGCTCAGTGCAGTGTCTCACCACGTTCAAATCAGGGGGGTTATTTAGATTTTTTTTTTTAACAGATCCTAAGCCATACTGGCTAATGATTAACTTGTTGACGAGCCAGCCTTTGAATGGGCCCCCGTAGCCCCGCTGGCTGCACGTCGGCGCTGGTGAGAGATCTCGTCTCGCCCCGCAGTTTTCAGGGCAACGACGACAAACGCTCGTGCTAGTTTTAGTCCGCTAACTGGTAGCGCGAGGCTGGATGTCATCTGTTTGAGGACTGGGAACAATAATGTAGCAGGAGAGAGGAGCGTGTGCTGGGGGGAAATGACCGTTGAATATGCTTCCTAAATCCCAACCATGACGAGATCTACCCCATCATCTGTAAGTACGGAGCTCTGAGGTTCGGACGGGTTCTGTTTGATCCATCTTTGGACTGGATCTAATCAGTTGGGCGTGAGAGGATGACACACTGGCTTGTTACAGAGATCTTTAGCGATCGTTTAGGTTGTGATTCGGCTTCTAATATCAAGCTAGCTGTCGATATATTTACACATAAATAGGCCCATAATGGCTAGAGCCAGGAAAGGAACTGTTCATACGTTGGTACTGAACATTAGGCAGACCAAGAGGCTAAAAGAGCTACAAGTGTGCTTCTAAAATGGCTCTTTCCTTCATTATACTAATACTTGTTTCAGTGCAGGTTATTTAAAATATATGTTGAATCCATTATGTTGATCCACTGTCAGTACAATGGTCCCAAACCATTGTTTCCAGTTCTTTACAAATGTGTATAGTCATATACAGTAAATGCAAGGGTTTGAACAAATACTTGCCTGCTTTTTAAAACACGTTTAATGAGCTTAAAGCACTTTTAATAAAAAGTATTTGCTATAGACATGCTAAGAGGAGAGCAAGGCCTATAACAATATTAATTCAGATTGCACACTTTGTGTCTTTTTAAAATATTTTAAGCTGTAATCACAAGCAGCTGGCACTTTCTAAAGTTTTGTAGTGTATTTAAAATTGGTGTTTGGGTAGGAAAATTAAATACAGCACACTTAACAAGTTTTTGGGTGTCAACCTAAGTTTACACTGAATGATGCTAAACTATAAGTGCTTTTATTCTTTCTAGTCTAGTTTTCTGAATATACATCCAGGTTAGCTGCTTTTTATTAAGCTTTAACCCTTTTTGCTGGGGAAACTGGTTCCCTTGTAGTCTTTTTATTTTTTTCTTTGTGTTGCTGCTTTGAATTTGACATCTAGACTTTAATACCTTTGAGCCATCTTAAGCAGGATAAAGTCAAACAAAGCAAATACTTTTTATTTTATTTATACAGTTAAAACTTTTTAAATCAGTAACAGCAGCACTAACAATAAAACAGACACTTCCTATAATAATACCTAAAAATAAACTAAATATTCAGTTGAAATGCACCTTTTTGTGCATGTGAAATACTTAATAAATGAAGCCATAATGTGTATTTATAAATATATTCCGAGTGGCTGGTAAGAACGATATCTCCCAGCTCTCAAATAGCTTGTTGGTCTGTGCTCTCTCATCTTACAGTTCCTCTTATTTCTGTCAGCGGACGGGTATTCTTTGCTTTTCCAGAGCTGGGTCAGCTTTCTAAAGCTCTCAGATAGAGTGCAGGTTTTGGGCTGTGCAGCTATTTTGCTGTCAGGCTTCTCGTGTTGAAAGCAACGTCTAAGTGTGCCAAAGTTCAATTTTATTTCTTGTTTATTTCTTGTTTTCTCATTGGAAAATGGGAGCAGCTCTGCCCTGGCAACAAAAGTAGGCTATTTGCATACCGCGTTGTGATTGGTCTGTGCATTGATGGGCTTGCCAAATCACGCTGTATCTCTGTGGTGATAGGCTATGCTAATTAGGTGCTGTTGCTGGGATTCTGAATAGTGGTTACTGTGTAGCGCTGGTGAATTGTGTTGTCTGGTGAGAGATGCTGATAGCTGAACATGCTATTTAATAATTTTTTGATTCCTTCTGGCTTAAAATGAAGGATGATTCACTGTACAGCGTGGAGATGCTGTGTTCTCGCCCCTTTTCACAGCTAAAACTGCTGCTTTTCTCCCTTTTCTTCACAAAGGTTGATGCATTCCTGTTATATTTTCTTTTATTTTAGTTATCCTTTAACACATTTCTGCTTTTATTTTACATGTTTATTAAAGTGCACTGTATTAACCTGACATTTATCTGAACAGTATACATTTTTTTGTCATCCTTGGCATTCTGTGAATATTTTTAAGGCCTTGGTTTGTTTATTTTAACGTGCATGATACTTTGTATATTTAAATATATGCTTTTTTTGCTACAAGTGTAGTGTGTTAAGCATGAAAAAGGGGCTCTTTTTAAAGGGTATCTGCACAATATATAGGATTTATGATCTGTTTTAATCATTTTCATAAAAATGCACATTTCCTTCATATTGTTTCCTCCTACATGGACATGTAATGTGTGTTTAAGTCAAAATAGATCCCTAATAAGGTTAATTTCTCCTAGGAGGAGAGACTTCAGCATGCAAACCTTCGTCCGTCCGGCTTGCGCCCTCTTTTTCTTTACACACTGCTGGTCTTCAGATGGCTGCTCCAATGCCCCATACGCACCAGCAGTACAGTGACCGCCACCAGCCAAGCACTGACCAATCTGTTACGGTCTTACCGTACAGCGACCAGACACCACAGCTCACTGCCAATCAGGTATACTAACCCAACCTCGCTGCACCTCTCTGTTTTACAAGAATTACAAGAATCGCAGTACTTGGTGATATGAAAGACTACTTCCCCTTTTTTCTGCTGTCACTAGGCAGAGTAGCTGCTTGTCAGCTGTCTCTTTCAATTTAATCATGCATGTTGTGCTCAGTTACTTGTATTAAATGTAATAATATGATATTAAATTAAGTTGTTACTTATGTGGGTGCTGTGGATTTTTTATTTTTTTGTTCATAAATTATTGTAATATCTTTGACGCTCCAGAGGCACATGCCCCAGTGCTTTCGTGACCCAACTTCAGCTCCCCTGAGGAAGCTCTCCATTGACCTTATCAAAACCTACAAACACATCAATGAGGTTAGTTTTTTCTTTCAATGCATCTAAAACGGCATCAATACATTATTTTGACAACTAACCAACTGCTGTTTCAATAATCAAATCAGACATGTTGGATTTCAAAATTATTTTTCTCAGTTTACAAATTGTTGCTTCTTTTTCCTCACAAGTGATGAACTAAGTATCTAACAAATTTAGACTATTGCTCAGACAAAACTTGCTTTGACTGAGTCCATGTGAACATGTTTTTTTTTCTTTTACTCATCTTTTAAACAAAATAAAGTCACATGAAATAAAAATTAATTCCTACTAAAAATCTTTCTAAGCACAGATATTTGAACTTTATCTGTGCTTTATTACTGTTTCTGCAAAAGATTAATTTTTGTGATGTGATGCAATTTGTTGATTTTTAGGTGTATTATGCAAAAAAGAAGCGACGGCACCAACAGGGCCAGGGTGAAGACTCCAGTCACAAAAAGGAGAGGAAAGTTTTTAATGATGGCTACGACGATGATAACTATGACTACATCGTCAAGAATGGGGAGAAGTGGATGGACCGCTATGAAATTGATTCCTTGATAGGAAAAGGATCGTTTGGACAGGTGCTCACTCAAGTTTCTTTATCTGTGATTATTGGTGTTAATGAATATCAATATGTCCGATCTAACTGTGGTTTAAATTGTCTCTTTAGGTTGTGAAAGCGTATGACAGGGTCGAGCAAGAATGGGTCGCCATTAAGATCATCAAGAACAAGAAAGCTTTTCTCAATCAAGCCCAGATAGAAGTGCGCCTCCTGGAGCTGATGAACAAACATGATACCGAGATGAAATACTACATCGGTAAATTTGCTTCTTTTCCGACGAGTCGTACGAAACACGTGAAAATCACTTCCTGTATTTGACTAACACGGTTACGAATTGGTTTCCCGCAGTTCACCTGAAGCGACACTTCATGTTTCGGAACCACCTCTGCCTCGTGTTTGAGATGCTGTCATATAACTTGTACGACCTGCTCCGAAATACCAACTTCCGTGGAGTCTCGCTCAATCTCACCCGGAAGTTTGCCCAGCAACTATGCACGGCATTACTCTTCCTGGCCACGCCTGAGCTCAGCATCATCCACTGTGACCTGAAGCCCGAGAACATCCTCCTCTGTAACCCCAAGAGGAGTGCCATCAAAATAGTGGACTTTGGCAGCTCATGCCAACTGGGACAAAGGGTATTTAGCTCCAGTTTTTCTTATCAATAATAAAATTAGTGTACGCAAAAAAAAGTCCTTTTAAGCCTCTAAAAGCAAATCTTTGTCTAACGATCCATGTTTTTTTTTTTCTTTCTTTGTTTTTGTTTGTTTTGTCCCCCTCGTGTGCCTTGTGCCTGCAGATATATCAGTATATCCAGAGTCGCTTCTACCGTTCCCCAGAGGTGCTACTGGGAATGCCCTATGACCTGGCCATCGACATGTGGTCCTTGGGTTGCATCTTGGTAGAGATGCACACTGGAGAACCTCTCTTTAGCGGAGCCAATGAGGTATAATATTTTGAAACATTACCCAGATAGTGTGATTTTAATGTTTCATATCCACAAAGAGTGGACTTCAGAACCCACATGATGAACCATTGTTTTTAAAGTTAATTCACGAGAGAATAAATCAGCTTTTGAAACACTGATCAAGATCAAGTGTCCAGTTATTCTTGATTATTATTGCTCCTAAAAGACTTAATTTTATGACTGATCATTTCCCCAGGTGGATCAAATGAACAAAATAGTTGAGGTTCTTGGTATCCCACCTAATCACATAATGGACCTAGCCCCTAAAGCCAGGAAGTTCTTCGAGAAGCTTTCGGACGGTACATGGAGTGTTAAGAAGACCAAAGATGGCAAAAGGGTGAGTTAAATGGTTTTGACTCAGGCAGTCTGCTGAATGTTGTGAAACAGAGTATTAGTTAATTGCAGTAAGTGTCGTGTGAGTTAATCTTTGTCTGAACTCTTAACAGTATAAGCCTCCAGCTTCACGGAAGCTACACTCAATCCTGGGTGTGGAGACAGGGGGTCCAGGTGGCCGACGGGCGGGGGAGTCTGGCCACGCTGTTGCTGACTACTTGAAGTTCAAGGACCTGATCCTCCGGATGTTGGACTACGACCCTAAGAGTCGCATCCAGCCCTACTATGCCCTGCAGCACAGCTTCTTTAAGAAGACTGCGGACGAGGGGACCAATACAAGCAGCAGTGTGTCTACGAGCCCCGCGTTAGAGCAATCCCAGTCTTCAGGAACCACCTCCAGCACCTCCTCCAGTTCAGGTAACAGACACGGAGGCTGAATGTCAGCTGCTTGGTTTGATATGAAGTTGTTTATGTTGATGGTGGAGCTCTGCCACAGTACACATGAGCTAAAGCTGCTGTGTTTGTCACACTTCTGTTTAACGTTTAGGAGGATCGTCTGGGACTAGTACGAGCGGCAGAGCGAGGTCAGACCCTACCCATCACCACTTGCACAGTGGAGGACACTTTGGCACGACGATGCCAGCTATCGATGGTGACAGCCTCTGTCCACAGGTCAGCAGCATGTTACCTGGAAACATCCTAAAATAAAAAGCTCCTCCTGTGGGACTGTACACTTCATTTACCTGTTCTGTATTAAAAACGTAGCTGTTTGTATTGTTTCAAACATGTTTGTAACAAAGTTCTTCTAATTCTAATAATAATAATAATAATACTTTATTTATAAAGCCCTTTAAAACAACCATAGCTGCAACAAAGTGCTGTACACATAAAATCAAGAACATTTAAACACATAAAAATAAAACTGCCATATTGACCTAAAAAGATCTTAAATTTATTCTGTAATGTTCAAAAATTGTGTTTTGGCTAAACGTTCAACTTTAACAAATAATAATAAGTAAAGTTTTAGTGTTGTGTAACGGACATCAAATGAGGTTCCTGTCGTTGCATTAAATCAAGTCCTGGCCAGAACTCTTTCACACCTGACCTTTGTCGTTTACATTTACAGGCAAGACAGCCTTACCCACCCCCGCTGGTGTGGGGAGGTGGCGTTGGGCCCGAGTCAGTCACTGGAGAAACCCACCCAGTTCAGGAGACCACCTTCCATGTTCCCCCTCAGCACCCCAAGGCCCTGCATCCCCACTCACACGCTCATCACCACCACGGGCAGATGATGGCTACACGTCCACGTCCACGCCACTACACCTCCCCGACACACAGCGCTTCAACACAGGACTCCATGGAGGTGGTTCATGGCCATCTGTCCATGACCTCCCTGTCTTCCTCTGCCTCCTCTTCCTCTACATCATCCTCTTCCACTGGGAACCATGGCAACCAGGCCTACCAGCTCCGCCATTTGCCCGCCGGAGCCCTTGACTTTGGTCAGAATGGTGGGCTGAGCATGGGGCTAGGTGCCTTCTCGAACCCACGGCAGGAGACTGGCATGGCAGCGCACCCTGCGTTCTCCATGGGCACGAACACGGGGCCTGCCCATTACCTAGCGGAAGGCCACCTGGGCATGAGGCAGGGCATGGACCGGGAGGAGTCTCCAATGACTGGAGTGTGTGTGCAGCAGAGTTCGATGGCCAGCTCGTGACTGCACTGACATTTGGCTGTGTGTTCCCCCTGTGCGTCATTTTTAAGGTGGTGTTTTTTACTACAAGGTGTGTTGAGAACAAAAGCTGCTCACGTCAGAAGGGAGATATCACTGAACCGCTACTACAGAGAAAAACCTTTGTTCAAAGTATATATGTAATTTTTATCAGTTTTTTTTTTTTTTCTTTTGCAATCATTAGGCACAAAATAATACTGCGAAATAACCATAGTGAGATTGAGACATCCATCTTACCATTTCACCAGTTTCATGTAACCACAAAGTAATCACCATTTGGTATTATGTGACAAAATCTACTACGGAGCATTTCAGAGCAGAGTTGGGAGCTGTTCTGCAGCTAGCTGTTGGTGATGAAATGCTTGGCGTCCTCTTTAGTTCGAACCGTGGAGCACCTGACATTCCTGCTCCGCTGGTTGGTAATGATTTCTGCCCGTTTTATTTTATTTTTTATTGTTTTTGAAAGTGAAGTTTCACATAAAAAGCTGCTTGTAAATCCTGTAGCTTGACAACGAGGGGAAGTGTTTGCAGTGATATTTCTTGTCGTCGGTCGGTGTGTGACTCTGTTAAAGGGGAGCACACAGCAGCGGAGTTCCCTACACGTGTGCCGGCCGGGGCAGAGAGGAGACCCGGCAGGTGGATGCTGACACCAACCGAGGTTTAAAGGAGAGGGAAGCGCCACCCCCACCACCCCACTCCCCTGCCCGAAGGCCCCGTTGTTCCTGCGACCGGGCCCGGCACAGGCGAGAGCAGCGACGGGCACGGGAGACGAGAAGAAGACCGGCCCGGTGAAAGGAAGACGGTCTGCGGCTGGTTCTAGATAATCCTTTGGCCTTATGACTCATGGACTTGGAATGGCATGGAGATGGACATTTTCATTTGAATTAAGATGGCTTTTCTCTATTTTTTTCTCTCTCTGTCTCTCTCTAGACAGCCCTTAATTCTTTAAGGAAATTAAAACAACTTAGAAAAGGTAAATAAGAATGGTAATTTGAGGCCTTTTTCAACAAAGATTTCATCTTCAGCAGGGCCCCACATAACAGGGTCTTCTTGTACACAACAACCTCCTAAACATTACTTCCTTGAGATTCACTGGTTGAGGATTTTACAGTGGAAAGAACTATATTCCAGAGTCTACCCTTTTTATGTTTTATTTTGTTCCCCTTTTGCATGTAGTCCCCCCACCCCCCCCCATCAGAACCACCTGCACAAGTCTCTTCATCTAAAACATGGAAACTGAAAAAAAAAAAAAGTTAAGTGACTGCCTTTTTTCTCCTCAAATTATGCTGTGAATTTTACAAGAATTTATTTTCCCTTTGGATCTGTTTTTATACCAAAGCAGTTGTTTTATAGCATATAGGTGTCTGTAACCAACAATGTAGCAGTTCACCACTTTGACGCAAACTTTACCAAGATCTTATTTTAACGTCAACACAAACAGCTGCAACATTATTACTTTGGCAAAACTGGAGAGCGTCGTCGAGACCATTGGCTCTTGTGTATTCTGGCCAAGTTTTTTTTTTTTTTGTTTGTTTTTGCAACGTTTTACCAAAACCCGAATCCATCTTAATTGGTAGATTATTTTGGGAGTCTTTTAAAACTTCGGTATGTTTAGTAAATTTGGTAGTTACTCTGCAGGCTCCGGAGTAGCAAGATAGAGGCTGGTGGTATATATATTAAACGACAAAACAAAAAAGGAGACTGATGCGTTCTATTTCTGTCATCTTATTTTTTTTTTTTTCCTTTTTCTTTCCCCCCCCCCCCCCCCCCCCCCCCAATCATACTATTTCAAAGGGTGTTGCTGCCTTTCATACATCATTTGGTCAACTTAGCTAGTTTCTGCCATGAAGCGAGACAATTCGTCATTGCCAGGGTAAGAGTAACGTGGCAAACGAGTTCGTGTCGAGCGGTGCACTTCTGATTCGGTCGGGCAAATCCCCACGATTGTAGTCCCAGCTCAAAAGGGAAAGGATTGTCTTCGTCCGCCCGCCATAACAGCGCTTCCCTTGGGCAGACATGCACGTCTTCAGAACATCAGTCGATTTACCAGATCTTTTATTTTATATCAGGGATTTTAAAAGTGCTTTCTTCCTTTTTGTTGCTCATTTGACCACGTTTGAAATTTGCAAAAGCAGACAAGAGAACACCCTGCCCACAGCTGCCTCACCAGTTGAGGGCAGGAGACGGGTCATGCTGTTGTCATTTTCTAAATGGGATCCACCCCACTAGCAAGTCGACGCTCCTCGCTAGTTCCTCCAACCTAAATGTAAAGCTACCTATACCGAGATTGGGGTTTTATCTGGATGTCAAGGTTAATTGCATATTTGCAATCTTTTTTTTTGTTTTTCTTCCCCCCCGCTGAATTTGAGACATTTAGATCTTCGTCAGTGGTTTTTATGACTGGCACTCATACTGGTACTAAACATTCCAAAAATAAAAAGACTGAAAAATAAAAAAAAAATAAAAATTGACTGCTGTGACTCGTAAGTGTGCGCCTACTTCAGATCATGCTGATTGACCTCTTATTTAGAGCAGTTGTCATGAAATGCAGCCCCTTTTTAATAGTTGAAATAGAATTTATGTATATATTTATATTTTTTTAATAAAGGAAGTATAGAACTCACTACCTTGCTCCTGCTGGTATGTTGATTATGTTTGTCAATCTGGTGACCATTCAGTGGGCAGGAACTCCTGTTTCTTAGTGGCAAAAACCTTTTGCCTTTTGGCGAAGGCACTTGACTACATCAGGACAACACTATGAGGTAGGGTTTGAATCAAACAGGGAAAGCTAGATCTTCAAACCTTAATAATTTTCACAGGGTATATTGTAAGTGCATGTACATCACAAACCTTACTTTTTGGTTATATGAGAAGCACATGGTTGAGAAGAGGTTCCATCTTTCATAAAGCCTGTTCAGTTTGTGGGTTTACACACAGACACAGATCCTTGTTAACATATCTGAACACCCGAAAGAAGTTGAAATCTTTATTTACCTTGGATTTTTTTTTTTTTTCCACATTTTTTCCCCACTTTTTTTTGTACATGCAACATGCACTATAGAATTGAACAGCATGGGGGGAAAGGATAAGTCCATGTATCCATAGATTGTAAGATCTAGTCAAGACTTTGCTGTGTTTATGACAATGCCCTTTGTATTATATTAAGACAGTCTTATGTATGATATATAAAAAGAAGTTAATTGAATTGTTTTGTGTCGTTATTGTCTTCTCTTTTACATCTATATAACCTAGATTAAAGTATTTTGTGTTATATGAAAAAATAGTAGTCGGAAGAAAAAGATAAAACAGAAACTGACGCGTTTGTGCATATTTAATGAAAGATGGCAGCCATATGTTTACGTCTTGGCTCGTTGGTCTAGGGGTATGATTCTCGCTTCGGGTGCGAGAGGTCCCGGGTTCAAATCCCGGACGAGCCCTCCCCATTTTATCCGATTTGATGGACCTTCGTAAATATCGATATAATCCATCTCGTATAGTTGAAAAATCAGTTATTTATTTTTTTATTTTATAATTTAAAGGATTTCGGAATCATGTTATACAGTACTGCATCAGCCTCAATTAATCGTTTTTGCCTTTTGTATTATGGAAAGGTTAAGAAACAGGAAAAATCTGATACAAACCACGCTGAAAAGAAAGGGAAAAATAAAAACTGGGCTCGTCCGGGATTTGAACCCGGGACCTCTCGCACCCTAAGCGAGAATCATACCCCTA
>JARVLU010001196.1:26719449-26732321 GCA_031762415.1 Simpsonichthys santanae | reverse complement strand
ATCTCATAAATAAAATAAGCCACAATGAGTGCAAGATCTATTCAACCCAGTTTACTTCCAAGGTGGCAGCATTGAAAACAGGCTTACAACGATGGTACACCAAGTAGGGATGCACAATATTATCGGCACGATATTATCGGCACGTATCGTATCGGATGATATTAGCATTAAAGTTCAATATCGGTATCGGCCAATCCATCAAAAATAATTCACCGATATAAAGGGTGCTGTTTTTGTATGACAACCCTGTCACAAGGATGCCTGCAGCGGCAGCACAATGTGATGACATCACACGCACCTATCTGATCTCACGGCGGAGAGGAAAATTCAAAATGTCGGCGGTATGGAAGGTTTTTTTTTTTCATCGAGGATGTCGGATTCCGAAGATTTATGGACTATGATGAGCCTCGCTACATCGTCCCCAGTCAGAGATATTTTTCTGACGTAACGTTACCCGAGTTACAAGCCGTCATTTTCAACGTCATTAAGAAGCTAACAGCCAATAGCATGACTTGTTGGGTGAGTTTTACCGCAGACATTTGGACGTCCTATTAGCCCCATTAGCATGATTAGTCTTACAGCACAAAGGATAGATAAAAACTTTGAACTTAAAAAGGACTGTCCTTCATGCACAGCAGTGCAGAGGATCCCACACTAGCATCGCGGTTGACTAATGCTAAAAAATAACATTTAACACTTTTAATTTAATATAAGTCAAAGTGCTATACATATCACATGGCTGTTACTGAACATATGTCATCAGCTCTTACAGCTGTTACACAATTTTTGTAGCAAATAAGACTAAATAAGAGGGCTATGTTCTGACAAAGGAAAGTATATAAAATATTGGCATTGGTTAACGGCCAAATACGTTTTAACATATTGGCATATCGGATATCGGCCAAAAATCTAATATCATGCATCCCTAACACAAAGCTCTGGTCACAAGGTCTGCCTGCAGACAACATGAAAGAAGTGTTTACTTATAATGCTTATCAGACAGAGGTGAGGTCAGGACAACCTCTGCTTCACAGCTCACAGTTTTTGAAGGCATCAGAAGTTCTCATCAGGCTCCTCTCTGAGTAGACAAAAAGACTCTTGACCTCACACGCATGGTTCTACATTAATTTAACAGTAGTAAGTCAAAACATCCATGGCCTTTACGTAAGTTCCCCTAACAATGTAACTTTTTAGCTAGCGCATTTGTATTGCGCGCAGCTAGCCACGTCAGTGCCGGCAGTTGTCGATGAGTGGGGGTGGTGTCAAGTCAGTTCGCAGGGCGCTTGGTTCTGTGGACAGGGCGGGGCGCTCTGCTTGTACAATGGTAGGAGAAGCACTGCAGATGTAGATCCAACAATGACTTTGTGAGGGTTTCACTAAAATTGTAGTTCAGAAGATATTTTGCTAACAGACACACACAAATACAGGCAATGACATGATCGCTCGCTGGTTGGCGGCAGACCATTGAAACAACAGAGAGGCAGTGTATAAAACTGGTAAAGGCTGGAGTTTTTTTGTTTTGTGTCAAAGTTTTCAGCTTGTGACACAGTCAGGAAGATTTAAATGCATTCTTCAAACAGTGTTAAATGCAAAATCCAAAAGTTAAACATAATGTGATGAACATGATACAGAGTCCAATAATCAGACAAGTCTTTATTAACGTCACAGACGGCCTCTCATACCGCCCTTTACAACGTTTCCAAGATTCATTTGTTCTGCGGAAGCTGAGCCTGTTGTTGGGACTTCCTCCATCGGTCTCTTGTTTCTTCCATTGTGGAGCAGAGAGATGCTCGGGGTCTTGTTTTAATCAGCTTTCATCTCAGTTTTACCCTCCATATTTGAATCTACAATTCTCAGCTGCAAGCCTGTGATAATAATGGCTGAACTGCTTCATTCCTTAAAAGCACAAGACTAACATCATACTAATATATAGTATGTTCTGCGTATGCTTTGTGTTTTTTTTATTTAGAATATGCACTTAAAATGAGCAAATCCTTGTTCTATAGACAAAAAGGCACGGATGCTGTGCTGCTTTTTGTCTTTTCCCATTAACTGCATAGCCTGTATGCAAATATCGCCTGCACCATTAATTACTTTAAAACATGGGACATATGTAAAAGTATGTGCTGCATGCTAAAGTAGGATTTTACTTCTTAACCGATGTGACCTGTGCTGACCAAATGAGATGGAACGAGTTCAGGCTGCAGCGCAAAAAAAAAAAAAAAGTGAAAATGTGGATTTTTGCCATAATTGAGATTTATGTAAAAATTAATCCATAAAAACACAATCTAATAACCCCAGCAACTAAAACAGCAGATAACCTTCTTAAGCTAATTTTATATTGATGTATGTTTATAAAGGTATGTCTTCATAAATAATGCTTTCTCTTATAAACATTATATTTTTCATGAAATTGATAGACTTGGAAATCCCTTCATATAACGCTTGATGTCAATGTGAAGCTTAGGAATTCTCCTTTTTAAATACAGTATAGGACTAAGATTTTTAATGACATCACTCCAGACCAATAAAAGTTGAGTTTTCAAATTGGCACTCTCGTAAACAAAACTAGCTTGTTGCTGGGGGGGGGGGGGGGGGTCACCAAAGTTCAACAAATTATTTCATCATTCTGAAGCTTTTGAAATAGAGATTTAGATATGATTAAGCCAATGGTGGAAAATTCCTCATTGTCACTCATTTTTCCAGCACGGGTCATGTTTATGTTCATAACCGTACTTTGAAAATGTCAAATCTGTTCTTTCAGTAAGAATTTATCCCATCCAGACACTTTAATGGTACCAATTTGAGTCAAATTTACCGTATTTCCACCGTACACGTCACACCGCCACATACCGGTAAGTCACATCAGCCCAAATATGTCTGATAAAGTGAAAAAAAATCCATAAATATGTCACTTCGCCGTATACATCGCATCTATCATGCATCACCGCTGACGTGTCGCGTTTGTTACGCGTCACCGCTGACAACCCGGAAATGTGGGCCGGTGTTGTGCCAAAAATTGACTGGCTGCCAAATGGTGGCGGCTGCAGTGTGTTACGGAGGAGTTTAACAAGAATTTAACAAGATTAACACTTAAAAACAATTATTTATTAGTTCGAAATTATAGTAAAGGTGTGTCTCAGTCTACTTTTTGCTTAATAAATGCACTTTGACAGTCCAATCAGCTGCATTTCAAAAGCCGATACACGGAAGTAAGTGCGTGCACAGGACTAGTCGCTGTACACATTTAACAAGATTAACACCTAAAAACAATTTGTTTGCTCAACTTTATAGCAAAAGTGTGTCTCAGTTGAACTTTTACTTAATAAATGCAATTCAATGGTCAAATCAGCTTCATTTCGGCAGGGTGGCGCAGCAAAATTACCGTAAGCTGATTTGATGATTGCTCCAGGCGAGCTGGATGAAGGCGGCCTAGTATGGCAAGCCGATTGTGTCATTAATAGCCACTTTTACCTATTACATGATACAACGACATGCCACACATCTCTGGCACCATCTAGCGGCTGAAAATGGTAGTGTTCAATATTTCAGTCAGAATGAATGAAAACGCTCATATCTCAGCCAAAAATTGGTTTATTAATATGGGGAAAAATATCCATACATATGTTGCTTCAGTGTATAAGTCACAGGGTATGCAAATTATGCATAAAACTCGCAACTTATAGAGCGAAAAATACAGTAGCTGTTTTGTCATGTTTGATACTTTTAAACTTCTTATCTTGGGTTTTCAAAACATAACATTTGCATCAAATGCAAATATTTTCCTCGACATAATCAAGTAGAGCTTATGCCTAACCCTACACAAAAGCAAACAATGCTTACAAACAAGTTGTTGCAGCACAACGGGGTCTGGGAATGGTCTGGGTTCAATCCTCGGACTGGGCCTGGTGACTTTCTGTGTAGATCAAAGTTCATGCTCATCAATCCAGGTCAAAAATCCAACAGTGTTCATGTCAGGTCATCAGGACGGTTTCTTACTTTGTTCACACATTGCGTCCTTCATCCAAAGGACTTCATCAGTCAGAGGAACCACAACAAACTGATTCCCACAGGCAGTAAACCCACATAGTGGTCCTACTAGTTTGCTGGTGATGATGGTTTCTGGAGTCCGTCCTCTCCCTCATCGACTCCTCTGAGGCTGCACCAAAGTGGTTCAAAACAAAAGTGGTTGTTGTGCCTCCTCGCACTGATGAAGTCCTTTGGATGAAGGACAAAACATTTCAACAGAAAAATAAACTGTCCAGATGACCTGACTGAACTTTGTTGGGTTTCTGTGTAGAGGTTGTGTTGATTTTCTCCAGTTACCTCCAACAGTCTAAGAACATTTACGCTCGCTTCCCTTAAATAAGACATCCACGACCTAAATGGGATTTGTCAGGTTGAATAAATGTTATTTAAAACAGACTGTAGACCATAAGTCAGTGTCACGTTATTCCGCTACTGATCCTGCTCATTTTTTACAAGGTGAGTTTCCCTGCATGTCTGTAGATCTTGCTGCTGACGTCACTTTGTCGCCCAGACACCATCGGACGTCATAATTTGTCTCAGCGTCAGCACTGACTTTATCAAGCTGACCTCAGTTATGCTGCCCTGGAAAATACAATATGCAGCAACTTGTTGTGTTTTTGCTCTAATGCAAAGACTCCTGGAAATCTCAACCCATCACATTCCTACTTTGCGTTGCAGAACCTCTGCTGTTGTCCCCTCTTCCAAGCTTCAGGCCGAGCTAAACTAACAATCTGACAAACACGAGACTTGTTCCACTCGCATCACTGTCCCAGCAGTAAAACCAGCTGAAGCACGTCCCGAGATATCAGACACCTTCCTCCTCCCCGTCTGTTCAATCTCAGCGTTTTCAACCCTCCCTCTTTTTCAGGTGGACAAGCCAGCGTCTCGCACCAAACCAAAAAAGCCACCGACAACGAAGGCAACGGGGAAGATGGTGAAAAAAGCTAAAGAGAAGCAGATTTCTAGTTCCCAGTCGGCAAAGAAGAAACCGTCATCAGACACCAAACCGGAGGCAGTCGTGACGAAGAAGAACAAGGAGATCAGCAACAGACTGGCTGAAGCCAAACAGTAGAGCAGGATTCCTACACTTTAATGTGCTCGATATTAAGCGATGTGATGAATTCTGCCGATCCCTTTGTCTCTGTTGTCTTGTCCCACACAGTCCACCTTGACTTGATCACTGATGTTGAGCTTTTAGATTAACGCAAACCTTTTCACTTGAAACTCAGTGCCAGAGCGTGAATGTATGTAAGTTCCTGGTTCTTTTTATTTTTATTTTTGTATTTTGCTGCACAGAACTGCTTTTATATATGTTGGAGCACCTAATTTGCACAAAAAGAGTTTTGCTCGGTGTCAGGATTTAAAAGGAGCCATCCGTTGTTGAGTAAAAGTCTTAAGCCTCTCTGTACTAAATATTTAGCTCGGACCTAAATGTTTATTTTCCAAACTAAACATTTAATTTTCACACTAACTATTTAATGTTCTAACTAAATATTTAACTTGCAAGTAGCTTAGCTTGTACAATAAACATTTAGCTTGGAAGTAAACAGTTTGTAAACTAAATATTTAGCTTAGAAATTAAACACTTAGCTTGGAAGTAAACATCTAGTTTGTAAACTAAACATTTAGCTTGTAAATTAAACATTTAGCTTGGAAGTAAACAGTTTCTAAACTAAATATTTAGCTTGTAAATTAAACATTTAGCTTGGAAGTAAACATTTAGTTTGTAAACTAAATATTTAGCTTGTAAATTAAGTATTTAGTTTGGAACCATGACATTTATAAATGTAGGAATATCATGGTGAAACTATGACTTTGAAAAAAAATTCTTATGAAAGACTAAATAAAACAAAATATTGCTGCTAACTTTTGACTGTAACTTTACAAACGACACCCCACATGGGAGACGACTAAACTGATTTTGACCTTGTCCTCAATTGATTTGTCTTTTAAAGTTTTAGTTGAAAGGCAAAGCTCTTGATTTACTGGTCTATGTTCCAACCCTCACCTATGATGGTCATGAGGAATGAATAATGACTACTAGAGGATACAAGCTGCTGAAATGAGCTTCCTTTGCAGGGTGGCCAGGCTCGGCCTCAGAGATAGGATGAGGAGCACCGTCTTCCGTGGAGAGCTCAGATTAGAACCTCTGCTCTTCTGCATCAGTCAGTTCAGGTGGTTCAGGCACCAAAGTTTTGGTAGACTCAGAGCTCTTAGGAAAGATTATTTATCCTCTCAGGCCTAGGAACTCTATGTGATCCCCCCAGAAAGAGCTGGAGAGTGTTAATGAGGAGTGGGATGTCTGGTTCCCCCCTCTGGACCTGTTGCCTCTATGAATGGCCCATAGTTGAGCAGCAGAGAATGATGGATACATCAGTCCAAGGAAAAGCAGTTATTTGTGTTTGCAACAGGCCTTTGCAATAAACTGCATATGTATTGCTACATTGTTATGTCTGAATACAATACTGACTCATCCCTTGATTTACTCATCAATCCTGTGATTCATCATGTTAAATAACTTCACTGTTACATTAAAAATAAATAAAGATTTCCATAAAAATGACCATGGAACAAGAACACATGATCAAGACCACTTCTTTCAAAAATCTCTATCTTTGCATCATATTAAGAAACAATTATGGATGGCTTAAGACTTTTGCTCCGTACTGATGCATCTGAATGAAAAAGTGTTTTTGTTATTTTTGAATGAAAACCAGCTGAGATCATTATGAACATGATTGTGCTAAAAAAAAAAACGTGCTTTTGTCACAGCGCAGTGTTGTGCAAGTTCCTACTCTGTTGAGTGGTTTTCTAATTTCCAGTGCCTCCGCTGTTTGGTCCTGGTTTTCATTTCATTGTTCTGGATGAGATCTGGTTTAATCAGATCGGTTGCTAAGAAACCCGCCGGACCGTAATGTGATTGCCTCAGCTTGCATGCGAGACGCCGTTTTTAGTTGAGGAGCAACGTTGGAGCAGGCCGTGCGTCACAGTCATATTCTAGCTTGTAAATTACGCTGATGAAGAAAAATTCACGAGGAGGGGAGCCTTTTCAAAAGCAATGCATGAGTGCAAAAATTATAATCTGGTGTCTGTTAAAAAAAACACACCAGTTTGAGTCCCAACACTTTTCTTTAATAGTTTTTTAACAACTCTGAATTTTGTATGAATGCACACATAGGCTTAAAAAAACAACAGCAACACATTTTCCTCAACAAAGTTCCTCACTAAATAGTCTGATCTGTCCGGGTGTTTAAATACAAGGAATGGGCCAGGACTTAAAGTTCAGCTTTTTTAAATGCTGCTGTCAGAAATCATGTGCTCATCAAACTGAAATGTCAGCCCATCCGTCCCTTTCAGGTTATTCTCCACCAGACATCCCATTTAGCTGCAGTGCGTGTGTGTGTGTGTGTGTTTTCTGGGTCTTTGTGAGATTCTGAGAGCTTGTTTTTGTGTCTGACCTCTTCAGCCTGCTGCCTGCATCATATCTGACCCCAAACACCCGAAGTGCTGCTCTGCACTCCCAACGTCATGGTGCTATATCAAATGTGTGTGTGTTGCCTCTGATAAGAGTGAAGTGATGACATGAGGAAGTCAACCTGCCTCACGTTTGTTGTGATATTGTGCTTTTACTCTCAGCTTGCTCTGAATGAACTGATTAAAATGGTGCAACAGACTCTCCCGCTTCGTGGATCTTTAATGGTATTTTTTACAGCTGTGTTTTTGAAACGGGACCCGTGCAGCAGGCTGCAGTGCAAAAAATGTGAAAATGAAAGAAAGAAAGCCTCCATGGAGCCCTAAGCAAAGTTTGGTTTGGGGCCCTGTATTTCTGCTAATAATGTGAATTACTGCAACCAACAGAAGATCGGATTATTCATCCACCTAACATAAACTCATTGCAACTCTGACAGCCTCGTTTACATTACAGTACAGTATGCTGTGTGTATGTAATGTATTTTACAGCAAAAGCGTTGTCTGGTTTATTATCTAATGTGCAAATAATTTGTATTGCAAGATCAACATCAAACATAAAATTAATTTAGAGGCATAAAAATAGATTAATTGTGCAAAAACAGACAAAATTAAAAAAATATCAAGGAAATAATGTAAATGATCAATTACTTGAAAACACGTACAATTATTTACAAATAAATTTAACGTTGAATAAGTAGTTCTTAAAAATATGTAAATGTATGCAACAAGTTGCAAAAGCTAAACTTAAAGTATTAAAGAGAATCATAGAATTCATTACTAAAAAAAATTGTTAGGGGTGCCCCTGGTGGCCCCACGGCCCTACGCAGCCATTTGCTTATGCCAGCCCTGCTGTCATCATTCTGTGTTTCTATAAAATGATGAAATTAGTTCTCTGCATTAAACCATCACACTGAGATACACCCAGGTGGAGCAGTGGGCAGCTACTGATCATCCGAAGGGGTAGTTGGGGATTGGGTGTCTTGCTCAGAGACACCACAACATGTGGGCATGGGGAGTTGAATCTGTGACTTTCTGGTCCTTGATCAGCTGCCCTGCCGCTTCACTCCAACAGCGCCTAAAATTGTGAGGGCTCGTCCGGGATTTGAACCCGGGACCTCTCGCACCCGAAGCAAGAATCATACCTCTAGACCAACGAGCCAAGACAACATTGAGAAATTCTGTAATCAAGATTTGTTTAAAAGTTAATTCACAATTTAAAAAAACAACAAACATCTAGTGGTCCCAGTGACTTAAATAACTGAATCTCCCTAATCTACTTTTAAATCAGTTTTGTAGAAGAAATAATTTAAATTTTCTTTGGTATTGACACATTTTCTCTGCCGGCTGTCATAGTGCAAGGAAATCCCTTTGTATAATTCTAACAAGGTTGAGTCAGGTCCTCTGGACATATTCTTCTCAGAGGGACACACTGACCACTGCCAGCAAGGACGAGAACACTGTCGTCCTCCCAGCAGACAAAGGAAGGTGCACGGTGATCCTGAACCAGAAAGAAAGTCATGACCCTCCTCATGAGCTGCTGAAAAGAGGGTCAGAAAGAGGTCACAAGAAGAAATTGATTGCCTGAAAGTTTTGAAGCAGGCCAAGGCCATTGACCATATTCCATACCACACGAAGGGGAGGCCACGCCTAGTCTGTATGGTTTACCGGTATGTAAAATTAACAAACAAGGTGTATCTTTAAGAACAATTATTAGCATCTGTCACAATGTTTCCAGATATCTGGCATCTACCCTTGTCTGCAACGCTCTCAGTTTTACAGATATTGGGTTAAAATGTTTTGTGGTAGTAGCTGAGGGTCATTGTACGGAAGCGTAGAGCTGTCACAGGAAGTAAAATTATTTTTGAGCTGTATCTCGTTATAATGAGATAATTTTCCTGTGACAGCTCTACGCTTCCGTATCATAGTGCAATGGTATTTATTTTAAAATGTGCCATGCCTGACTGCAGACATGTAGGAGAAAATTATTCTCACTTTATCTTACTCGAAAAATAAAATAACATTAGAGTGCAGGGGATTTAACTTGTTTGCAAGGACTCATTCAGAACAGATTACATACAAAATGTATGGAACATACAGAATGAGCTTAGTCTGCTGCAGACTTTTATACAGCAGCAGAGTCCAGTGGGTGTTCCCTCATAGCTGCAGTTAACAAGGCGATACACATTTTGTCATTAAATGCTAGTTTTATTAATTGTCCTCTTCAGGGTTTTGAAATCTTCAGAAGAATATCTGAACGTAATTTGCAAAAATCATTTGTTTTTGCTTATTGTGTCAAAACCAATTCAATCTCTATTTGCTTTTTCATACCCCTCCAAAAATCAGACACATCCAGAGTCTTGTTTATGTTCCCATATCTTATGTGGTCTCTAAACAACAAACTACCAGTAGTACTTTTTAAAACTAAGAGTAAATCTAAAATAAATCTTTAGAGTGTTGTGCTTTGCAACAATGCTTTGTCTCTGTTTGTGTGTGTGAATCAACTAACCAGATATAAATCTGCATGAATAATTCAGTGGTTTTGGGCTCTCATGTTTGCAAAGTGGCTTAAAATATTGAACAAGAGCTCAGCAATGGCTCATGTTTGCATGGTTAGAGCCTTATCTTAAATTATATTTAAAGAATGGAGACATAGTTACAGCTCATTGCGTAAGAAAATTCCATATTAAAGATAACTTGGTCTTTGCCAGATCAGGAAATAAATGTAAACGAACTACGCATGAATTTGTATATCTTGAGACAAAGCTTTTTAAATGTACTGTATTTCTTTATTGAAAAAATAAAAATAAAAATCCCATTTCGCCAGCACAGCTTTTAAAAATCTGGAAAAATGCTCGGTAGATGGCAGCAAGCTCCAAAGACGTTTTGAAAATAACTCACGAAGAAGAAGAACTTCCGGTTTGGGTGAGCTCACCGGAAATAAACAAACTCGATCAAGCTCAGAGGAGGGAAGGTGAAGGAGCATCTGTATTTTTTTATTTATTTATTTATTTTTTTGGGTAAGAAATGTTTAGGAAAACTGGAATTTTATGAGTAACAGAATCATAAATGTGTTCATAAGTTTCGCTTTAGGATGTTAAAAATGTCTTACTTTAGAGAAAAATCTGATAAAAACTGTAACAAAATATTAGCGGCAGCGAGGCTGTTATGAATCATTTGCTAACCGTCGACATAAACTGAACATTTTAACTTAATAAGTCTGTGATGTTAACAGCTTTTGTCTAATTTGCTAGATATTAGTTGGCCTTATTTTATCTTAAAAATCTAATTAATGTGAAATTAGCTAGAGTGGTGCGGTTTATTTTTATTGGTAAAATAAAAAGTGAGGTTGATGTTTGTGTGTGTTGTGGCTGCAGTCGACATCAGTGTCTATGATGATGACAACGAAGAGACTGGGCAGCTTTCAGGTTCTGTGTGAGTGGGATTCATGCGACTTTACTGGACACAGTATGGAGGAATTGAGCGATCATATGTATCTGCATTTGAAGGACTACCTCGGAGACAAAGATGCTCTAGAGGAGCTGGGTAAGTGAGGAGGACGCATGTTTATGTCCACCTTCAGTCCAACATGTCAGGAACATCAAACTAAGAAAACAAACTGTTAAAAAAGGCATTTACAGAGTTGTCAAGGTTAGTTCTTCAGGCTTTCTTACATTTGTATTAAACACGTTGGCTGCTGTCATTTTTAGTCCAGTCTTGAAACTTTGCTATTTTCACTGAAACAGGTCATTAGTTTTTTCACCATCGCACATTCAAGCGTATTAAAATGCAAAAGTTTACTGAAAAACAATATTTTGGACAAGAAAATAGTGATTCTAGAAAAGCTGCTTTTTTCAGGTTGTGAGTGGTGAATTAATTTGTTCAGTAAGTTGGTAAAATGGACTGTTTTTAGCACCTTTTACAGACAAAATATCACAAAGTGCCTTACAATAAAATAAAATAGAGTAAAAACAATGCAACAGCAAAATAACAAATATATATAATACTGTATTGTAAAAAGATGAGAAAATAAATAGACACAAAATAAATAAAATATGTAATCATGCTTTTAACTGTCGTCCTCTTTTTGTTTAGATGAGTTTGCGTGTCTCTGGAACGGATGTGAATTTGTTTCCATGGGCAGCCCTGCAGAACTCGAGGTACATGCATATTTCCACAACTACCACGGCAAACTCAAGTTTATTGGCTCTCAGCTGCTCAAGTCCCGTTCTGACCTACCGGGCTGCAACCAAGGTGTGCACAGCAGCAACCTGCTTCCTGAAGGCTCGGACCAATTTGCTTGCCAGTGGGAGCATTGTGATGTAGGCACTTTGAGTTGAAATTATTAATTTTTTTTACAAAACAATTAAATAGGCTTCTGATATTTTGTAAAACTTATTGTTTAATTTGTCTCCAGAGCACATTTAACAATCCTGAGTGGTTCTACCGACACGTGGACAACCATGTAGAAAGTGCTGAGCAGCAATCTCTTTCCCATCAGCAGGCTCTCTTCTGCAGCTGGGCAGGTAGGATTTAGAAAGACAAGGTCATAAATTCTCGTTCCCTGATCGAACCCTCAGGGCATCTCTTGGTTCCATCACAGGCTGTGACGCCTTCTTCAAGATTCGGTATCGGCTGAGGGAACACATGAGGAGCCACACTCAGGAAAGACTCGTCGCCTGTCCCATGTGTGGCAGCATGTTCTCCAGCAACACAAAGCTGTTCGATCACCTCCTCAGGCAGGCTGAGCCGATAGGTGGGGCACACTCTGGATGATTTATCTGAACGAAGGCGCTGTGAACGTGTCATATGAGCTTTTTTGTTTTCCAAGCAGAGTCTTTGGTGTGTGAACATTGTGGCAAAGCGTTTTCCAGTGAGAGACTGTTGAGGGATCATGTTCGTCAGCACGGTAACAACAGAAAACACTTTTACTACTGAACTATAGTACTTGTAAAATATCCATCCATTATCTTCCACTTGTTCCAAAGTCAGGTCTCGAGGGCAGCAGCTGAGCGTATGTGAAGCTACCAGGCCCGACAGACGTGGCTTCTTACTTGAAACGGTTCAGAGCTCATTTAGCCGTGCTGTTGTAGGTGGTTCTTAGCGGCTAACAAGACGGCTTCTTGTCGCCGCTAAGAACCGTATCTTTAGCGATATGATAAACTGCTGCTTTATTAATGTCACGCTTCCTCCTCTCTGTTCCTCTAAAAGGCACACAGCACGGCTAAATGAGCTCTGAACCGTGGTTTGCTTCAAGTAAGGAGTCAGGTCTGTCGGAGCTGGTAGCTTCAAGGTTCCAAATGGAGGATCACTACCACAGTTCACACACGCTTACTAACGTGAAGGTGGCACAGCTGAATGGACTGTACTTATAT
>JARVLU010001196.1:26699751-26717481 GCA_031762415.1 Simpsonichthys santanae | reverse complement strand
AACAATATACAGTAGTTGAAAATCCTGCCGTCTTCTTTCGCCCACTCACCCCACTCCTTCTACCTCCTTGAACACACAAACGCTCAGCCGCGCGCCCCCTCCCCTTCCTGCTTCTCCAGGTTGGCAGGCAGTAGAGAGATGTTTAGCAGAAGACGTAAACGCAGCAGCTGAGCGTGTGTGAAGCTACCAGGCCCGACAGACGTGGCTTCTTGAAACGGTTCAGAGCTCATTTAGCTGTGCTGTTGTAGGTGGTTCTTAGCGGCTAACAAGACGTCTTCTTGTTAGCCGCTAAGAACCGTATCTTTAGCGATATGATAAACTGCTGCTTTATTAATGTCACGCTTCCTCCTCTGTGCTCCTCCAAAAGGCACACAGCACGGCTAAACGAGCTCTGAACCGTGGTTTGCTTCAAGTAAGGAGTCAGGTCTGTCGGAGCTGGTAGCTTCAAGGTTCCAAGTGGAGGATCACTACCACAGTTCACACACGCTGACTAACGTGAAGGTGGCACAGCTGAATGGACTGTACTTATATAACTCCTTTCTATCTTATCAAGACATTCAAAGCTCTTTACAAGAAAATCTGTGCTTCATTTACCCATTCACACAGCACTCTACTAGATCTCTACAAAGAATAATCAGTGCTTGATCACATTCACACACTGATGGGACACACATCAGAGGCAGTGAGGGGTTCAGTGTCTTGCCCAGGAACACTTCAGCATGTGACTGCTGGTGGAATCAAATTGGATTGAATCAATTGGAGGACGACTGCCCTAGCCTCTCAGACACAGCTGCCCCCAGCTGAAGAGGATTATTATTTAATATATGTAGATACAGTAGTTTATTTTTTTAGGTGTTTATTTTGTAGTTACAGCTGTTAATAAATGTGCCTGTGTGACAATTGGGACAAAACTTTGACTCATATATATTTTTGTTATTACTTTATGGAAAGAAAAAATATTGAGACATATATTGTATATCGCGATTTTTGTAAAAATATCGAAATATTAATTTTGGTACATATTGCCTAGCGCGTAGGCACAAACAACAGTCAGAGCCTGTTCCCCCACCCAAAGGCACAGTGGAGCTGCGCTCTTACAGAGGAAAACTCCAACGCACAGGCACCAAGTCGGGCACTAAGAGTAGACCCACACCAGCTCAGTGCCTCTCACCATGGGCAACTCCAGAGTGGAATAAGGTCCAGCCCCTCAAGGAGATTGGATTCAGAGTCCATGCTGTGCATCAAGGTGAGCCCAACTATATCTAGTCAGTACCTCTCCACCTCACGCACAAGCTCGGGATCCTTCCCCGCCACAAAGGTCACATTCCATATCTCAAGAGCAGCTTTGGTAAGCCAGGGTCGGAGCACCAAGGCCTCCGCCTTTGGCCACTGCCCATGGAGTCATGCACCCGACTCATATGGCCCCTCCTGCAGGTGGTGGGCCCACAGGAAGGCAAACCCATGCTGCTCATTCAGGCTGAGCCCGACCGGGCCCCATGGGTAGAGAGCCGGTCACCAGGTACTTGCCGACGAGCCCCTCCCTCCCCCAGGCCTGGCTCCAGGGTGGGGCCCCGGTAACCCACGTCCGGGCATGGGACACCAAGTTCCTTGTTTTATTTTGTCCATATAAGTCTTGCAAAATATGAAATACTTTTTGTGTCTTCCTATGAAACGAGGTGTTTTGTTGTCCAAGCTCTTTGTCTTCCAGCTGAATATTCTTTGTACTTCCTGCTTTGTTTCCTTTACTGTACCTGCAGTGAACCAGGTGAAGTGCCCTCTCTGCGACATGACCTGCACCACTTTGGCTGCTCTAAAGATTCACATCAGGTTTCGTCACTGTGACGAGCGGCCCTTTCCCTGCGACTTCTGCGACAAAAGGCAAGACCTTTAAAATGATTAGTTATTGTTATGTGTAGTTATAGCAACAATATCCTGATGCATGCTCAATAATCCAGGTAGAAAAATCTAAAAAAAGTTCATTCTGGTCCTCTGGACATTCATTATAGCAACAATGTAGCTCCACAAAGTCCTGCACAGAAAGTACAAACCAGCAACATAAAGTGGAAGTCCTCCAGTGGAACATTATCTTTTTACATTGACCTCCAGGGTCAATCTAAAAAGATCAACTTTGACATTGCCCTTAAACCATATAAAATAAATTTGACATATTGCCTAATTTTTGTTCCTTTTACTGTTTTTACAGATTTAAGAACCAGCGGGACCTCCAGAAACATGCAGAGGTTCACAACGAGGGCACAGTGTATCACTGCACGGTGGAGGGATGCTCGTACTCATGTCACACTTTCCAAACCATGAACTACCACTTTAAGAGAGCTCATGAGGTTTGTTGGCACCAAGTAATGTCCAGCTGTTCACGTCGTCTTTGGATGCGTAAAGATTATTTTATGAATCAACAGGTCGGGGGGACGTCCAAATATAAATGTCACATCTGTGATAAAATCTTCTCCTGGTGTTACACTCTCACACTTCACCTCCGTAAGAAGCACGAGCTGAAATGGCCTTCTGGACATTCCCGCTTCAGGTGGGCTGCATGTTGTGCTGTCTGATAGTGTGAATGCTGAGTCAGCATTTTAAAAGTGTGAATTCATTGTTTGGTTAATTTGTTCAAATATCGTTTCCTGAAATCTACGGTTTACCTGATTTTAACTTGTAACTATAATTTAGCAACTCTTCACTTTTAGCTACTTTTTTGATATATCTCGCCTTTAACTTCTGTTTTGCTTAATTCAGTTTTTAGCAACAGTTCTGCCGTTGTCTGCCTACAGCAGGGATCTGCAACCTTCGACTCTGGGTCCATATGTGGCTCTTTGGTCCCTCTGCAGCAGCTCTTTCAGGCTTTGACCAAAACTAACGTAAAAACAGTGAAAATGGCTAGTTTTAGCAGATTTCCTGTAATTTTCAAATATGTGAAGCATAGTACAAATACAAGGCGTAAAACATGTGGACTACATCATGCTAGTAGTTTGTTAGCCATGTTAAGTTGACTTCCAGTCTCCCAGCATGGTCTTTCACTCAAAACCACCAGAATGTTTTGGAATATCTTGAAGACAATCTGCTGAGAAGGGATATTGGATAACATTAAGAATAAAACACCAAAAAAGTCAAAATAAACTAAAGTATTAATTTTTCTTTAAAAATGTAACTGGATATCCAACAAACTGGTCTAATTTTAAACTGTTTTAAACTTTATGCTTTAAGTAGGAAACTTAATTCTTCAACAATTAAGAGAATTCACATAAACCTGCAGAGTTCAGTGTTTAAGTTTTTATAAAATAAAGTAGTTAAAAAATTTATATTTGTTTTCTTTCTTTACATGAAACTGGTCTTTTCTTTGATATTAAAATATAAAAATATCAATAAATGTTAATAATAGACATTTTTTATTTTATAACATCACCCCCGTTGGCTGGAAAAGCCATCTCCAACAAACTTGTGTTGGCCCATGAACCACCAGTTGACAGGACAGTTGTAGCAGGTTTTACGGCTTCGAACACATCGTAATAAGCAACGTGGCAAAAATGGCTCTTTATCGCAACAGTTGCAGACCCCTGGCCCACAGCTACAATTTAGCTTTTTTGACTTATCGCTACTTTCTTATGCTAATTCTAGCATTTACAGTTTTGCTTATTTTAGTGTTTAACAACTTTTAACTTTTTGATATTCTTTTGCTAATTTTAACTTTAACTGTGATTTAGTTCATTTCAGTTTTTAGCTAACATTTTTGATAATTAACAGTTTAGTAACAGTTTTGCTTATTTTAGCAATTAGCAACAGTTTTGCTCATTTTTTGTTCTTAAGCTACAAATAAAATACCTTTATTATACCTTTATTTACCTTTATTATACCTTTATTTACCTTTATTATACCTTTATTTACCTTTATTATACCTTTAATTCCATTTAGCAATTGTTTTGGTTGGTCGCTTTGATTTTAGCCACTGTTGTGTTAATTGTACCTTTCAGCTATGATTTTACTAGTCTTAGCTTTTAGCTGCTGTTTTGCTCATTTTGCTGTTGGTTGACATGCTGTGAGTGGTACTCTTGTCCTTCAGCTCTGCTTGTTTCTTCAGCAGGTTCTCAGCGCTCAGCTTTTCACGCTGCTTTTTTATTTTAAACGTGCTTTTTCCAGTTTAGTTGAAAATCTTTAAACCGTCCATTTTCTCTTTCATTTTTCCACAGCCTTCCTTGAGTTCCGTGACGATTAAACACTGAATTTCTTCTGTTTGTTTGGTGTCTCCAGATACAAGAAGGACCTGGACGGCTTCCTGAAACTCAACATGGTGCGCTTTGAGACCGTCGAGGTGACGAAGGAGATCATGAAGAACATGGCCAAAAAGCCGCAGAACCAACGACAAAGTCAAAGATCCTGCAGCCAGAGCAAGAGGGCCGCCGTGACGCCGGAGAGCGGCCGGAGCTCCCCCGCAGGTTCCTCCTCGCCCTCCTCCAGCTCCTCCTCCTCGTACTCCTCAGACCTCTCTGGAGGGGAGGACTTGTCCTCTCAGCACAGCCCCAGAGGCAGAGACTCTCCGGTCTACTGCGTGATGAGCACCATCCCTCACGTCGAGGACGAGCCTGGAGGACCATCACAGGAGGACCGTGATGACGGGGGGACTTCTGGAGCCGTTCAGGCTCTGACGGCGGTTGCCAGGGGCCTCGGCATGGATGTGGTTTGAAAATGTGCAGCTGCATGGAGCGTTTTTATTTTATTGTCAAAAAGTTCCTGCAGTGTTTGTGTTCTCAGCTTTGTCACGACTTCGGCTGATTAATGCAGCTGTTTTATGAAAGCTACAAGATGACCAGCTTCAGAGAACGCGCTTCAGCCGCCATGTTTCAGATCTGAAGACTTGATCAGCCAAACATTTCAGAAAATATTTTTATTCTGGTCTCAAATTTAAAGATGCACATTTTAAATAATTTAAAACTTTTTTTTAATGCAAGCCATAATGTGTCTTTGTCTTTTGAAGTGGAGGTTATTGCTCTAAATATTCCATAAACCTTTAAAAAAAAAAATCTTCAAATGATTTCAGGTGAACTTTAGGATAAAACAGAGTATGTCAGAAACTCGGGGGTGAAAAGCGGCGGCGGGTGATATGCATTCCTTCAAGGACTGCTGGGCCATTCGTTTGAATTTATAAATGCAGTTTAAATTTTCTGAGGTATGTTTCATATTCATTTCCTACAAACAACAATTTCCTTAGTTGAATTTAAAGTTAAATTATATTATTTATAGCAAAATTTAAATAAACTAAATAAAAAAGTAGTTTGACAGTTGAGTGAATTGTGAACTTTGTTCAAATTAATTCAGGCAGAACCGAAGCTAAGATCTAAAACTAACTCAAGTTTAAATTGGTAAGTAGCCATTTTGAAAAAGGGTTCAGTGGAAAGGTTATGTACAATCATTATCTTACCTGTTGTAGATAGCTCAGACTCAATTTGCAGACTGAGTTTATGGCCTTGACCACATGGAAACAGTTTTTCCAAAACAATCTTTTTGTTTAACGTTTCAAAATTTGTTTTTGTAAACTTGGCACTCTTAAGAATTTTTTTTTTTCCACATGAAAACACCAAAAACAAACCAAAACCCAGTGTCATCATGTATGCTAAAAAATACATAACATATTTTCCGCCATAGATGTCGCTCCGCCCTATAAGTCACATCAGTCCAAAAATATCTAAAGTGGAAAAATCCATAAATATGTTGCTTTGCCGTATACGTCACATGCCATCTAGTGGCTGAAAATGGTAGTGTTCAATTTTTTTCAGTAAATGAAAACATATCTCAAACAAAAATTGTTTTCTAAATATGGGGAAAAATCCATAAATACATTGCTTCGGCCTATAAGTTGCGGGGCATGTAAATTTTGCAAAAAAAAAAAAAAAAAGTGACATACAGCTAAAACTACGGTAGATTGGTCCAGCAGGATTGAGTCAGATCCTTTGGACAGATTCTTCTATGCTGAAACGTTTCATCTTTCATCCAAAAGACGTCTTCACTCTGAGGAGCTACAAGGGCGGCACGATGCTAAATGAGTCCTAATATTATACGAACTCCGACACATAAAGCAGGTTTACCACATTTCAACAGTGAAGAATGTTGAGCATCTTGTTAAGTTATACTTTGGTATTGGTTTTACAAATGAGATCGTTAATCTGTCAGCACATCAACATCAGATTATCAGTATCAGGACTTTGAACCTGCTTACAGTAAGGTGGTATGCTCTGATGGGCTGCAGCAGCTCTGCAGGTAAAGAACATTTAGCTACAGATTGGTCATTTGCTGACATGCCTACTGGATTGATTGACAGGTCACGTTGTGGATCCAAGTAAAGGAGAGCTGAAAAAAAAAAGTGTTGTACGACTTTATTCTCGTAATATGACTTTTTTTGTTGTTTTTTTCTTACTGTGGCCCTAAAGCTTCGTCGTACTGTGAAGGACTTGGAATAAATTGGAATAAAGCTGCAACATAAAACATAGAGAAAATGAAGTGGCTGTGAATATTTTACAGATTCACTGTATTTTGCTAACAAACAGGCCAAAACATCACCTCCATGTGCCAATCAGGATGTTTCATCTCTAGTTCCGTTTCATATAAAAGTGATTTTTACTGAAAACTAAGATTTAGCCAGTAAATAAATCGAGCTCTGATGTAAAAGACCAGGGTCCAGATGTTTTTTAAAGAAAGAGCAAAACTAAACGTCATCTTTTGAACAGCACAAAGGCCAGTCGGCGACAGACGTTTATGGTAGACGCACTTTATTCCTAAAACAGAAGCTGCACCATCAGTAGCGGCACACAAGTATATGTACACATATACACACACAATTACCTAAATCTGTTATATAAAATATATAATCTGACACTGTACCTTTAATTCCTCTTCAGAGCTCACTGTGCGGGAACAGACAGAGGCGAGAGTCTCGTCCCCTCGTTGGGCGGGACACAAATGCCCGGGGCTAGCTTTTACTTCATTTTTTTACAGCATGGCATTAAAAAGGTGTTTTTACCCTTAGAAAAAATAAGATTCTAAAAGCAATCTACAGCAAATTCACTTGAACAGCTTCTTATTTTTGTTTTTTTTTCGTGTTCGAGAAAAACATGACACGTTTTAAACCAACTCCTTTACAGTGAGATGTACACACCCTCTAGGATTTGTAATATATATATTTATATATATATATAAAAGATATTAAGCATTAAAAATTCCACATTAAAAACTTACAATAAATAATATATGCAGGCATTTCCTTAAGATAAAATCTCATAGATTGCAATTTACAGTCATTAAAAAGATTCTCCTTTTATGAAACGTCCCCTTGATCCTCCAAAATGCTAAAATGTTTTCTTGGCATCTGATTGATTGATTGGGACTTTCCAGTCAGCGCTGGGGGGGGGGGGGGGGTGTTTGCCTTGATGGCGTGTTCAGAAGCCGCAGTTCGTCTCCGCACGGTTCGACGCCGTTTTGGAGTTCAGAGCATGTTCATGACGAAGTTGTAGATCTGTGTGAGCACCACGAAGTGAACGGGCAGACAGGAGCGCCGGTCCTGGGTCGCAGGGTTGCAGGTCAGCCAGGAGAGGGCGTTGTACTGCTCCAGAACAAATCTTTACAGGAAGGGGAGGAGAGGGAGCGTCAGAGGCGCATCACGACTCAAGAGGTAATAACCTTGACCTGACGGGCGGTTCATACCTGAGCACATCAGAGGTGTGGTTAGAGTCCAGAGGATGGGAGTGTTTACTGTGTAGAAGCTCGTCCGTCTGGACTGAAGACACGTGCAGGTGCAGGGAGGCCTGAGGAAACAACGGACACACAGAACTTCAGTCCTGGCTCGTCAAGACGACACTGATCAATAACTGATTACTGAACAGTAACTAAAGCTCCAATCAATAACTTCAGAAGTTGTTCTTATGGCACGCTTCGTTCAGTTTCTAAACTGAGCAGAATTGTTTATTAAAGTTTTGAACGTTTGATCAGAAAAAATTTAAATGAAAACCTCCCAAATCATTTCATTTAAAGAGAATGTTTAGATTTTTTTTTAAACAGTGGCACTTTATAGAGACGTTATTTAAATTAACATCTTACCTGCTGTAGATAACGTCTTTAACTAACCTCAGTTTAGAGATTATTTCTGATTGGATTGATGAGCTAATGGTCTGAGTGAGGATTACGACCATCACTTAGGTCACACATCAAGGTCAAATGTTATTTAAGCTTGTCCTGGTCATCTTCATAGATTGCTGTAATAAGAGTTTGTGGACGGGCTTGTAATGAACTGGACTGGACTTACACCCATGGGACACACATCAGAGGCAATGAGGGGTTCAGTGTCGTGCCCTGGGACACTTCGGCGATTGCTGGTGGAATGGAACCCCCAACTCTCGCATTGTAGGACGACTGCTCTAACATCTCAGCCACAGCCGCCCGTAACGTGTCGTATGCAGTTCTCTTGTTTTACTTCCAAACAAACCTGACATTTGAACTTTGTGTTGATTTTTTATATTTGCTGTTCAGCACGTTGGTTTCTGGGTTCAACCCAATTCAAGATGGCTACCATGGCTTTCTTTTCCAAAAACAAAAGTGCCTATGAGCAGGATCAATAAAGTTATATCTGATAACAGTCAATTCTCCAGCAGAATTACCACAGACTGACCAGCAGGGGGCGAAGTAACACGTCACACTCATGGGAGTGTTTGTGTTCCTGTACATGTGGGACCTCAGCGCTGGTTACAGTGACAGAAGGGACTAGATTCAAGTTTTAATTTTAATATGAAAACTTTGGTTAAGATTAGAATTAAATTAATTATGTTGCGTTTTTCTTGGACTTTGGATTTATATTAGAACATGGTTACCTATGTTAAGATCAAAATTTAGGGTAGTTTTCTATTTCCAGGACAGGAAGTGAAGTCACTATAATGTTACGCGATATATTTGATGTGCGTTTGTGTTTTTATTTTTTCCTTGAAGCCAATAAAAAACAAATCTGTCTTGAAAACGAGTCCTCGTGACTCAATGAGACTAACCTGTATAGATAAAGGTCGAATTAATTTAACAACTCAACAAAATTTAGTATCACTTTATGAAAAAACTACAGTTGTGTAAACCCTAAATTGCATTACACAGTTCTTTAGCAGCAGCAGCAGCAGCGGCAGCAAGCAGTAGCACTTCTGGTGCAGCCTGAGTTGGTTTGAACAGCAGTTTCATGACATTTCTGCCAGATTAATCGTGATGTAACGACGATGGCATGTGCAGGTTTCTAAACAGCATCTGCATGAACCACTACACGCTTTTAGAAAAAGAAGTTGCTTTAAGACAGCAGTGACCCAGTTTTGGTTTTGACTCAACTCTGACTAGCCTTTAGCTCGTTGATCTGGTCAGAATTAAAGCATTTCCGGGGCTGTTCAAAGAGCTATCTACAACAGGTAAGACATTATTTCTTCATGACCTTCTCTTAGTTGTGCTTAAAAGTGACCAACAACTTTACCTTGAGGAAGAGCGGGCACTGGTTCTGAGCTTGTGGACAGGCTGACCAGAACCAGTCAGGCAGAGGTCCGGCCTTAGCTGTGGAGATGAAATAACCCAAAGCCATCGGCTGCTGCAGGATGTTCAGAGCCTCCTCGTGGGACTCCATACGATCTGCACCCGGGCCCTGCGCGACAAATCAAGGTGGTGACTGTGTGGGACTTGAACCAGCGACAAGCTCCATTTTATTTTACTTACACTTTATTTTACTTATTTAATGAACACCTTTGGCACTTTTAGCCATCAGTGAGCTACTTTTGGCCTTTAGCTATCCTTTGTGCTTGCTCAAGCTGGAGACTGCAGCGAAGTGAAGATTCAACACAGTCTGCTGCTTCCTTTCATAGAGAACTTTTACTAAATTGCTTTTTTTTTAATGTGTGAATGTTTCTGTTCAGTGCCCTGAGACAACGTCTGTTGTGACTTGGTGCTATTTGAACAAACTGAACTTAATTTAGCTACATTTAGCTTTTAACTAGCTTTCTGCTGCATTTGGCTTTTAGCTATTCATTTGCAAAATTTGGCCTTTCGTTATCCTTTTGCTGAAATGACTATTTAACTATCTTTATGCTACTTTAATTTTTTTTTTTTAGCCTTTCTTTAGCTACATTTGGCATTTTACCTATCCTTATGCCACTTGATTTTTAACTTTTCTTCAGCTACATTTGCCTTTAGCTATCCTTTTGCTACATTTGACCTTTAGCTATTCATTTGCTAAATTTGGCCTTTAGCTATCCTTTTGCTACATTTGACTTTTTAGCTATCCTTATGCTACGTTTGTTTTGTTTTTTTAGCTTTTCTTCAGCTACATTTGGCTTTTAGCTTTCTTTTTGCTACATTTGGCGTTTTAGCTGTCCTTATGCTACTTTTGTTTTTTTAGCTAGCGGTTTCTTTCTTTTATCTTTAACCGCTCAGCTTCAGCTTCTTCTGTAGCAGTCCCTCAGCTCTCTCACTGTGTCCTGGACACAACGCTTCATCTCTAGTTCATCTCTACGATCAGTTCGTAGCGTGTCAGACTTTTCCCCTCCGACGCTCCATGTGTGCGCACCTTGCTTCCATCTCCTCCTTGATGGTAGTGTGAACCAGGAGAGTGAACAGGAGAGGTTGTTGGGGAGTTGGGCAGGATGTTGATGAGGTCTGGATCCACCATGTCATGATCGATGTCATTGTCGAAGAGATCAAAGAAGCCCATGCCATCAGATCCATCTGCAAAGGGGGAAAAAAAAGATGGTTGACTTTGACAGGAAGTGACATCTAAGATTTTCCAGACGCACGCTGTGAGTCGAGTTTGAGGTTCGGTACCGGGGTTGATGGGGTTGAAGCTGATGTCGATGGGCTCTGATGTGTTCGTGTTGACCTGAACCATGGCCGAGGTGGGGAACACCAGGATGTGCGTGCACGACGTGTCCTGAGGCGTGCTCAGCTGCGACGTCTGCATGTTGAGTGTGGTGCTGCGGCCAAACACCGAACCCGTTGACACGGAGTCTGCAGAGGCAACATCGTTGCACTTAGAGCAAAGTTGTCATTTGTTGCTTTTCAAGTTTTCATCTTATCTACCTGGCATGATCACAAAGGATCCTTGTGGCTCCATGGCAACCAGACAGGTGCTGAGGATGCTGGGCGTGTCGGCGGCAGAGATGCCACACATCCTGCACGTCTCCTTCAGACGCTTACTGAGGGACTGCAAGTTCCTCCTGCTCAGCAGAATACTCCAGTCTGAAACAGCAAAGAGCACGTGGGTGAAGGTCAGCTCACGTTTGTAAACAAGTTAACCTCCACCTCTTCAAGGCGGCGTACCTCTCAACTCGCCGTGTCCCATCCTGCCGAGCCGTCCAATCACCACCCTCCACGGCAGAGACGTGACCTGAACCAGGCCGACGCACCAATCCCACAGCTTCTGCAACCCCAGCCGTCTGGCCGAGCCTTTTTTCCTGCGCGCTCTGTAATAAGCGTGTAAACAGACATGTAGTGATTACAGCCAGTAGCACTCACGTGTGGAGTGGGTGTGTGAGAGGGCACACGCACCTGTTGGGTACGTCAATACTGATGATGCAGGACTCCAGCAGTTCTCCGTGATGGTCGGTGCACGACGCCAGCAGCCAGCGCTGGTCATGAGACAGACAGTAGCCGACAAACAGGACGTTGTACTTCTGCGAGGCCTCGCCAAACGTCTCGCCGAGCTCCGTCTGCTTGTCCTTCACCGGAGCCAGAATGAAGGGCGGCGTGTACAGACGCAGACACTCAGGACGCTGCACGACGGGTGAAAAGATTGATCAGTGTCAACGAACGTTGCATCTGAACTGGTTGATTCAGAAAAAGCCATCAGAGCAGTCACCTCAGGGTTCTTGAGCGCCATGTCGATGGCGAGTCCGGGCCCGAATCCGGTCAGGGCCTTGAAGTTGGTGGAGCCGGGCAGAGGCCGGCGACACTGAGTGTACACGGAGAAGGCCAAAGACTTCAGGTGCTGGCTGTAGACGTGATGCTCGCCGCTGCGCACCGGCTGCAGCAGGTACTGACAGGGAACGATCTGAAAACAAAACGAAGGCAGTTCAGACGTTCATCAGACGCTCAAAGATTTTTAGACTAGTTTAATGTTAGCTGCTTTAAATGTGTGTGCACACGCCGTATAAACCTGAGGATGGTTTGTCTTAAAACGTCCATCTAAACCCACTGAAAGCATTTTAAGTTATTTCACCGGAGTATCTTGAAGCAGACATGCTGAACGTAAAATAATAAATAAATAAATACAACTCCTACTTATGGTGTCGCTCGGACCAAAGTAATGGTTTACTGAAGAAATGCCTCAGACACGGTGCTGACCTTTAATCTGAGGCAAAATGCAGAAACTGGACGAAAATAAAATGCACTCCACAATTCAAACATGCTGAACCATCGATAATTGTCCAGTCACATCCCTGGGGAAGAATTTTAACTCGTTTTTCCTCACGTTGCTCAAGTCCATTAACAGTTAATGTTGTCTGGTTTAGCGCCGCTCTCTGAACTCTTCATCTTTGTAGCGTTTTGCTTCTTTTTCCTCTGTTGTGAATTTATTGCTGCCTGTGCGACCAAACGCCCTGGAAACCTCAGCTGTTGGACAAACGTAGCCTCACATCTTTACTGCAAGGTGTGTGTGGGGTGGAGGTGGGGGGTGTACAGGTGAGAGAGACCAAAGTGGAGGACTCTGATCATAACAAACAGCATCATATAAACCGAACAGATTAAAACAAACACCTAAAGCCAGCTGTGAAGCACCACGCTTCACAGCTGGCTCATTTTGCAGGTCCTTAAGCTTTGTGGTTTGTTTATTTCCTCATTTGCAAAGCTAAGCCACGCTGTTCTGTTGCTTTGGAGTGCAGAAAGAAAGTGCTATGTGTTGTCATCATAGTATGTTCTCAGACAATAGCCCTATTCGCACGGGATTTGTTTTACCTAGGGACCCCATGTAATAAATAAATTACTACCCAGCGTTTGCTTTTTATGTTGCACATTCGCACAGGATAACCAAAGCCTGAAATTTAGCTGAAATTTACGGACATCTTCCAGATATGATGTCAACACGCTGCGTTGTCACGACCGGGCCGGTCCATAATAATGTGCGGTCCCGGCCGGCCGCGCGTTCGCTGACCCGCCGGTTGAAATGGACTTGCAACCTGTCCAGGGTGTCCCCTGCCTCTCGTACAGTGATGGATGGACATGGGCACCAGCGACTCCAGCTACCCAAAATCTAGCTCCTGTTTATTTCCATACACTGCAGTTATATTTGTCTTACTTCAGCCAACTGACAGTTTCCTTAATGTATTTGTACCTGCTGTTCTGTTGTACCAACACTGAATTCATCAGCTCGTGTACTCGCACCTCTAATTTCAAAACTCCCTGTGGTAACAGTGTTGATGCAACCTTGTATCTCTGTATAACAGGTGTGTCAGTTTTCACCTTAATTAGTCTCTGCTAATAATCCCCCTGCTCATTCTAGCCTCCTTTGTGCCTGCTGACAACTTACCCTATTAAAACCAAGGAGGCAAACTGTACGACTAAAGGCGACATGCAGGAGGAAGAAAACTGCAGACTACCTTCACACAGTCTTTAAGGCTGTCCTACCTGTACTGAGACAGCGTTCCTGATGTGAGCAGGTAGGAACGGGAGCATCTCCATGTAGCAGCGCAGCAGGCCCAGAGCGTAGGTGCTGGAGTGAACCTCCCTGTCTGCGTCTTCGTAGCTGAAGGGGTCCACGATGTAAACCACTATTGCAGGCGGGTAAGAAATGGCGTGCGACTCTCCGTCTGTTGGTTTGCCCACTTTGTCTCGCTCCATGGTGCTGTTTAGAAAAAGTCAGCATGTCAAAAAACTAAACAAATTGTATCCATCACAGATGTTCATACATGTGGACTATGAAAACTGAGTACTGTGTAACAGAGTTAGAGTTAGGCTCCGTAGAGCCACTAATGCTAGCTCACGTTAGGTAAACTAAATGCTAAATTTAAGTCCCTGGTTCACCATCAGCTCGTTCACGTTTCAAAAGATTTTTCTTCCATTTAAATCACATTTCAAATCAGTTTCCTCTCCTTAGCAACCTGGACCCACAGGCCTGTGGGGTATTGGCCCAAGTAGGTGGCCTTCACCAGCCTTGGAGCAGCTAACTCCTACTAGCCTGTGGCTGCAGTTTAAACACATTTCAAACAATCATTCATCATTATTGGTTCAAAGCTCCTCTGACCTTTCTCCTTCACTGATTGGCTGTTGTCAACTGCCGCGGCGTTCACAACAGAGAACTACTGAGGCAGTTTTAGTAGACGCCTCATTGAGTGGGCTGGCCCGTAGTGGCGGTACGTCGGAGTGGCCGCCATATTGCCGCCATATTACATGTATTGTGCGGGATTTTCTGTGATCGGGCGGTTTTTAACAGACATTTGGGCTGGAAAACCTCGACTCTATCTGGCAACACTGTCTTCATCCCTGAAAGAGTGACCCCTGGCCTGGAGTTGAGTGTAGACCTCAAGAGTCCTGGCCTGATGATGTTGCTCTGCACCAGTGAGGTCACAGCTCAGACATAGTTAAGATGACAGCAGTAGTGGTAAGAAACCAGTGAAACCAGTAATCACTATGAAACAGGTTTTTGACAATTACAAGCTGTGACCTCACTGGTGCAGAGTTTATTCAGAAGCCACATGGAGAATTTCTCCTCTGCTTATGTGGTAACAAACCAGTAGTCCCCTAATAAGGCTCGGCTGTGTGTTCCCTGGTAAATACTTATTAACAACTACCCATTAGGTCCAACAATTTTCAGTCAGGTCATCTGGACAGTTTCTATTTTTGTGCTGAAACGTTTCACCTTCCATCCAGAAGGCTTCACCAAAAAAGAAACTGTCCAGATAACCTGACTGGAAATTGTTGGATTGTATACCTGGATTATTGAGCATGGACTTTGTTGGTTTTTTACCCATTAGCTCCTGAGTTGTTCCTGAAGCGTTACCTAGTAGTTAATCAAATTTTGTGTACGGCACCTTATTGTAAAGTGTTACACTCAAATAAATGTAGCGTTTCTACTTCACGGATTTTCACCTATCGCAGGGGTGTCTGGAACGTAGCCCTGCATTAAGTGAGGGACTACTGTACCTAAATATTTTAGCATTTTCTTTTAAACATCGAATGTTTTGAAATTACACAGGAGTACCTAGTGTTTCGATTAAGCGTGCCAACTACATTATAAACCTGTCTTTACTGGAAAAGAAACAATTAGTTACACGCAGTCAAACAAGCCAAACAGAGCACGCCTTCAACTGTGAAAATCTAAGAAATGACATTTTATCCATGACGGATGATGGAAGAGATTTATGTTTGAAGTTAATGCCCTTTATTACTTTGACCACATTAAACTGGCCCTTATAGGGAAAGAAATGTTGCTTGCTTCTTAATTAAATGCCACCAAAATACTTCACCTTGTTTCTTGCCTTTGCTTAGATATAAAGACGTTTGTATCTTGGATTAAACAGCATAAAGTGCAAAACAGAAATCAACCTGCATGTATGGCGACAGGTAAAAATGACCCCTGTGCAGCAGGAGTCAAACGTACTTCTCTCTCTCAACTGTGATTCAACCCAATTCATTTGTAAAACCCTCGTTAGGCCAGAAGATATTTTATTGCAGGTGTAATACGCTCGTCAGGAGTGGTTACTCATAAAAAAACTAGGCGTAACGTACCTCTCCGGTGTCTCTGTGGATCCTTGAGACTGACTGGATCCATTTTCAGCCTGGCTCCCTGCACCTTGAGAATTGGACTGTGGATCGTTATGAGCAGTGCCGCCCTGCAAGCCCCCTGACCCAAAGGGCAAGTAGGAGCTTGGCTTGCCTGAGGCCACAGCCCCGACGGTCTGGGAGCTTGACGAGGAGGAGGAAGAGGAGGGAGGGGTGTTGTTGACCTGGGCAGTCTGGGCCGAGCCGGTGCTGGAAATGTTGGTGCTCTGGAGTCCTGAGGAGTTGCTTGAAGACTGGGAGGACTGCGAGGAGGAGGAGGGGGCCATGGTGGGATTGCGCTGAGACAAGAGGGAACCATCCAAAGGCAGCTCAGCAAGGATCGGCGCTGAAAGAGTCAAATGGTAAAATGACAAATGCTCTTTGAGAGCAACTGTTTTTTTAAACCTAATGAGTTTGACTTTTTAAGCATTACGAACAAATGCATTACCTAGATCATAACGACAGACTTGAGCAAAGAGTTTGAGCTTATTAAAGGCTTCATTGTTCCCTTCTCTGGCGGCCATCTTGAGGAACCAGTCACTGAGAGGCTGCTCTGTCATGCCCCTTCCTTCTGTGGTGCCGACTGTCAGAATACCCTCTGGGTGACTCTTGCAGATGGGCTTGTGCTGCCCCAGCTGGCATGCCTGTTGGGAGAGTAAAAGTGAATGCACAACAACAGTGAGTCAGGACGAGTTGTTTTTTGGGTGGGCATGCCAAGACGAGATGAGTTTTCTGAACTGCCAGCTGCATACCTCATACATGACACCCAGGTCCTTGAAAAAAGTCTTGGCTCCACGGAGCAGCGCCTCGTTTTCTGGACAGATGACGACATATCCCAAATCCCGCTGCGAACCAAAAGGATCTAGAAGCAACTTTTCCCAGTAGGGCAAGCCAAAAGGAGAGAGTACTACAAAATCATATTCATAACCGACTAGAAAAGTCGGGATGGGCAGAGGCTCTGGAGACTCATCTGTACCTGTGGCAAAAAGACACGACAGATTCCAAATAAGCAAATATACATATAAACATACATACACATTAAATACACAAGTTAAACAGGGTAAAAAGCTAAATAAAATATTACAGACCTACATCTAACTAAATAGCTCTTCCTGAAAAACGTCTTTAGATGTTTTTTAAATGCATCAATAATAAGATTGCGTAAAGATGGGCAAAATCCGTTGCAAAGTTGGGAACTGCTAAGTCCGACTGAAAGTGTTCTACTTAACTTTAACCTGTCCTTAATGATAAGAAATTCATTTTTGTTATGGAAAATTAATGTTCTTTAATTCAAACAATACTGACAAGAACCAGGGGGTTATGGGAAAAAGACCAAGAAATTATTTACGTATGCTCGACAAAAAACAAGTCATACATATTAAACTCAGGAAAACGAGCATAAAACTGTACAGTGAGGACAGTGAACGCCTCACTTTTTACACTAAATTAATCCTTGGGTCTCTTGAACCCCAAAAAATAAAATTGTGTGACAATGTCCACTGATATCTAGATATGACAATAAATATTGCCGAGGAGCTTAGATGAACTAGATCTAGTACGGCTTCTTTTGGGGACTTCTTTTGCTACAGAGCATCTTTCTCTACTTACTGCACAATTAACTTCATCTGTAAACTTCTACTTTCAACAAGGTGATGTTTTCTGTCCCAGTGGATTCAAGAAAATCCGCCCTCAGTCCACAACAGTACAGAAATATATTGATTTTCCTTATGAAACATTTTGGTGCTACACTGAAAGGCAACACCAATACAGGTGGTCACCGACATGCGGCGCCGTCGACCTACGGCGTTCCGTACTTACGGCGCCGCCCCCCAGTGACGTCATCACACCTTACATTGCCTTTTTTATGCAGCATTTTATGTTTTTTCGTGGTTTTTTTTTTTTTTAGGGTATTTTGTTAGCTAACTGCTTGGAAACACATTTTAACGGCGTTCTAAGTGCGCAGTTGTT